>JAJONZ010014564.1:0-45676 GCA_029582445.1 Solanum paucissectum | reverse complement strand
GTATAAAGCGAGAGAAAATTGTATATACACATGCAAATACATATATATTCGTCCTATACACTTATAATTATACAATACAAATATTCCCCTGCCCAGTTATCTTTTGCCTTTCTCTCTTTCTCGTTTTATACAAATATAATGTATAGTTTATGTTTGTATAATGTATAATTTATGTTTGTATAAAGCGAAAGAGAGAGCGATTTTTGATATACAAATATTTTTGTCAACGATTTATACAAACGAGAGGCAAACAACAATTTATACAAATGACCTGCCAACGAAATTATACAAATCTGAAGAGGAGCCAACGAATTATACAATTGCTTCTTTTTGTATATATGTATAGCGAAATAGACATAACTTTCAATTGTATATGTATAGCAAATTATACATATATATGTTTGTTATGGAGCGCAATTATGCAAACTTTGCTATAACATACAAATATGATTTTTTTATTTGCTATATGTGAAAGTTGCTCTATTAAAAAACTAGTGTCAGATAATGAAAGGCGTGAGAATTCCTCGTAAGCTGCGCTCACTGCCGTTAAAGTAAACGGTAAGTTAGTAGAATTTTATAAAGATTAAAAAATTGTAAAAAAGGAATTAATTTGATTCCCTTGACGAAATCAACGCAGGCAGTACGAAACGACACCGTTTGAGTGGTCGTTTTCCCTTCCTCAGCTCTTTTTCCAATGGCAAATTGTACGCAGGAAAGCCGAAGTGCAAATCTGAAGCAAAAATTCCAAAACAAAAAGGCATTATCCATATTTTACCTATCGTAATGCATGAGTTTGGATGGAAACTACAGGGATGATTGAAAAATGAGGAAAAAAAACATGAATTTGAGCTTCCCCCAATAGTCTTTCCTCTTTTAATCCCTTTTTTTAGCACAAAAATGGCTGACGATTTTTGTTTTTTCAGCAAGGTTTGTTTTTTAATTCGTTTCCGCTTTATATTCACTATTGGGTTTGTTTTTTTTGCCTTTTTTGATTTTGGTTGGGTGCAATTCGTGGTTTCTTGATTTGTGTGTACTTTATCTAAGAAATTTTGTTTATAATTATTTGCTTAAAGTGTAAGCCTTTTTTGTTGTTATTAGTATTCAAGGGGAGGAAATCAGCTTTTCGCTTTATTCTTATGTGTTTCTTTAGGCTTAAAAATTGTTTTAAGCTCAGCTTTGTACAATGAGAATCTGAGATTCTTATGCATTACAGAAATTTGGTTTTTTTAGTTGCTTTAAGTTTTAGGCCTTTTAATAGTAGTGAGCATTCAGTGGGGAGTAAGCTCAAGCTTATTCTTTTGCAGTAATGATAGTAAACTGGAATATTTGTCATTAAAAGAATGTTAATGGATATGGATTATCTAGGTTATGAAGTGCCTTGAGATATTTTAGACTGTGGAGTTCACTTTGATTGAATGACCCCTTGAAGTGTTGTTTGATCTAGAATTTTTTTATTCTTTATATTCTTATGAGGAGATCCTGTTAGAAGTTGTGATTCTCAAGGGAAAAAACTTGGAATGGGATGGGAATAAGTGGAGTGTGTATTTAAGGTTGATGTAGCTTAGTGCAACTAGTTTGTGGTTGAGGTATACTTGCTTGATAACTGTTTTGAGCAACTTAATTTATATTGAGACTGATGATAAAAAGGAGTTAAAAGAAGATTCATGTCCTAAGCAGTTTATGTTTTAATTCCATTCAGGACTCCTTCATCATAAAGCCACCAAAGGCTTCTCCGATGATGCTGAGGATGGTGGTCTTAATCTTTGCAATGGTATGTGGAGTTTATATATGTTCAATTGGCTTGAAACAAATTGGTGTGCATTCCAGTGGACGGATCTTAAGTGTTCATGTGGTTGAAAAGCCGTGTGAGGCAACTGATATTGAACCTTCAGAAAAACCTTATGTGCACTTCCCCAAGCCAAAGACTTTTAGCCGGTGAGACTTTTATTATTCTGTTTTGATGTTTTGGGTTTCTTTTTGTGGATAATATTACTGAGTTGCTGTCTTCTATGTATTTAGGGCGGAATGTGCTTGCAATCCTGTAAGGAATTTTGCAATATTGTCGACGCAGAGATCTGGTAGTGGATGGTTTGAGACATTGCTAAACAGTCATATGAATATAAGCTCTAATGGGGAGATTTTTTCTGTTAAAGTCCGGAAAAGTAACGTGTCAACAATTTTGGACACTCTGGACAAACTTTATAACCTAGACTTTTTTACGAGTGCTTCAAAGAATGAATGTACTGCTGCAGTTGGACTCAAGTGGATGCTTAATCAGGTACGAGCTTCTTGAAAATTGTGATGTAATTGCTATGAGATAGTGAAGGAGTACTTCTGAATGTGTATTTATGTTGTATTGCTATCACAGAACCTTTGGTTATGTTGATCTTCCTAATTAACGACCTGTTACAATAGTGTGATAGTGTGTTTTCCAATGTTAAAATTAATATGTCAAATATTTGAGTTTGTATCACTTGTGTAATGCTGAGATATTTATCTAGCAATTTTCTTTTGGTCGGTATTTATCTAGCAAGTTCTTATTCCTAAGTTGAACTTGTTTATATGCTTAAAGTGGGGATTATTAATGGATACGGTTGATGCTTAAAACAAAGGAAGGTTATTGATGAACATCCTTTCCAGTTCTGTCAGCTTTGGTCTGAAGTGCGCTTATATATATGGTATCCCCGTTATGTGCTGTTTTAAAGTGAAACATGCCTGGAGAACTACAATTGAGAATCCAGCCAAATGCTGATTACTTTGTATTCAGTTTTCGTATGCTGTAAGAATTGTATAGAGCTCAACTAGTTCGGGTTGAAGCATATCAGGACTTACATTTGGGACTAGCAGAATCATTTAGTTCTTTAAAGTCGCTCATCTCTTGGCTGCTGAATTTGAAATGGTACAAAGTTGACGAATAATGCCTTGCACTATCTGAGATTCTAATGCACGGATATTAGGTGATTAATGAGAAGTTTTGCTTATTGATCAAAAAGATGTTATATAGAGTTTATGGGAGGCTAAATGATTGAATAATGAGTAAGATGGATCTAAAAGAATCATTAGTATTGTGCTATTGAAATAAAATTTTCTTGACATATGATTAGTAGGAAATAGTTACAGTTACCAGATATTAAATGATTGGCTCCTCACTCTCCCCCCCCCCCCCTCCGGTTTCCTCTGGCCCCCAACCTTTTGTGTGATAGATGAAGATGGTCTTTAAAACTATAATTACTTTGCTAACGGAGTGTTGGCTTCACCAGTCCTTTACTGCTGCAGAAAATCTAAATTTAGACTGTGGAAACATTCTTTGAAAAAACTCGGCTTTTTTCTTTTGCATTCTTTTCTCTGTTGACTATCTTGATTTCGAGGAAACAGTTGCTTTTAAGAGGATGCAAGAACAGTCAAGTTAAAAACGACATACATGATATGTCCACCATGTGTAAGAATGAGATGATGTGAATTCTGAAAAAGCTAGTTCCTTGATAACTTCTTTCTCTTTTCATGGTTATGGAGAATGCTGTTGATTGCAATTCTGTTTGAATATCATTACAGGGTCTGATGCAGAATCATGAGCAAATTGTTGAATATTTCAAAACCAGAGGAGTTTCTGCTATTTTTCTCTTCAGAAGAAATCTGTTGCGCAGAATGATTTCAATGCTAGCAAATTCCTATGATCAGAGTGCTAAGCTGGTAAATGGAACCCACAAGTCTCATGTGCATTCCCCCAAGGAGGTCAGTTTTGCGCTGTATTTCTTTCTTATGTAGATGCCAATACTTTGTCTCTATGTGTCTTATGAGAATATAATTGTTGTTCAGGCTGAGATGCTTGCAAGTTACAAACCCACGATAAACACAACTTTGCTGATCCCCAACCTGAAGCAAGTAGACAACATGGCTATAAAAGCTGTGCAATACTTCAATAGCACTCGACATATTATATTGTTCTACGAGGACATAATAAAAAATCAAACAGTAAGAGTTGTGCATATTCTACCGTGCTTACTTTATTCGTCTTGTTCATCGTGCTTACTTTTCTAGTTTGCCATTTTCCTCACAGATACTGAACGATGTTCAAAATTTCCTGAAAGTTCCTAGAAGGGACCTTCACAGTCGTCAGGTGAAGATACACAAAGGGACCTTGTCTTCACAAGTTGAAAATTGGGTTGATGTTGAAAAGACACTCAAGGGAACGCCATATGAAAGCTTCCTACATTCAGATTACAAAATATAGATTTGCAGTCATCGTGTACAGATGTAGCTTGTTGTTCAACTCAATTCTTTCATTATTTACTGTTAGGAGACGCTTGATCTTAGCCAAAAGGTCGAGAAAGATATACTTGTTAGCAGAAGCTAACAGGGGAGAGAGCTTCTTGTTAAGATTTTGGTAGCAGCAGATTGTCTGAGTACCAGGTAATGAGTAGTGTCTTGATTTTAACTATAACTAGAAATTTGTTAGCAAATGCTTTGCATTTTCACAAGTTAGAAACTTGTAACTGATATGATTATAATTTTTTGTCAAGTTCGTTATCAATGTTTCTTTCTGTTTTTTCTTAATTAAGTGTTGCCTTGCACTTCTCTTACGTAGATAAATTGCACAGAAGGTGTAGCCTTGAATGATTCTTCTGTGTCATGTTACTAGCAAAAGGTAAAGTACTTGAGCACTCTTCGTGTTTAACCCAAAAAACAAAAGGTATAGTTGAATTTGTATGCGAGATTCTATGGATAAGAAATAACGTCTTGATTCTATGCAGAGAAACTATTAATACCTGAAAGATAAAGTTAGATAATGAATCGAATGTGATAAGTAAATTAAAGATTAAGATAGTTTGTGTTGACCCAATTTCGGTTATATCGGTGTTCGGCTCCGGGCAAGCCGAGCTGAGGCGATAAGCTGATGAGAGAAATAACATAATGGAAAGGGAAAGAAAATGATAAAGTACTACCATCTCCGTCCACTTTTTATTGTCATGGTTTTCTTTTTTAGAGTTAAATAATTTTGACTAACATTTTATGATGTATTTTTTTCATCATATTGATATGCAAAAAATTGCAATTTATAGTACTTTTCGTATAACTTTTGAATATCTAAATTTTTTGTTTAATATATCGAATTAATGTAATCTAATTTAACTTTGAAAATTAGTCAAATTGACTTTCGAAAAGCGCAACATGACAATTAAAATTGGACTTTATTGTCCTTTACTAAGTGATGGTTATAATTGACTATGATTATAATTCTCATAAATCATGATAAACATCATAATTAACGACATTAAAGAGCAAAGAGTAATGTATGAGTATAAATTCACTTGGGGACGGTTTCGTAACGGCTAATGTGTGCAATACTTTAATCTTGATCTATTTCCATGGCAATATGACTCCGTCACATATCTCGTCATCCTATATCCTGCGTGATTTTAATCACTATCTACATGTCATGATTCGATTGAACCATGTACCTTGATTATTATTATTTTACCTTATACTATATATTTACGCTAACAAATAATTAAACCTAAAGAACTACAAATTTAAGTGAGGATACATATCACTTAGCTTGTTCATGATTTAACAATATCAACATACTCAATATAAATTTGAAAACAGTAATATATATGTAGATCTTACATCTATCTTATCAAACTATAATTTACAAGACAACAAATCTAGTATTCATTAGTTTATAAAGAGGGGTGGGTGGGTGGTGAAGTCATCATAATGGACTAGGAAAAGCAGTAGGACAGTGACCAAATGTTTAAGCATTCATTGAATTCATATATAGGATGTTAGTATCTAGCGTTGGATTCTACCAACCCTTTTTATTTTACGTAAAATGGATGGAGAAGACCAATAAAAAGAGTTGTTTGTTTGGCCAAAAAACTTTCTAGCAAACTATTTTAAAATAAATAATTTTATAAAAATTGACCAAACAAGAATCCATTATTTTATGTTGGACGTGGTAACTAGTGTGAAAAGATGAACAAAATTTTCAAATTCATTTGCCTATTCATTTACTAATAAATCTAATCAAGAAAGATTCCATCCCAACTTGCCCAATTGGCCTACCACATGATCCCTTTACCCTACAAAATTACAAGGAGTAATCATATTTTGTTGGCATATTATTTTATTAATATGGTTTATAATGTTAGTATTACTATTATATTACTTTTATACCAACTAGACTAGAAAGAAAAACTTAAAATAAAAGTCATCCAAAAATAAAAGCACATGTTGGCCATGTTACAAAGAAAATGTGTGGAACCTCGTTTTGAGTTGACCGCCGCCTTCACCTTCACCTACTTGTTTTATTGCTCTCATTTTTGTTTTTGTTTTTTATATAAAAAAAAGTAAGGATAAAAATAATTATAATTCTTGATGTGAAGGTTATTAACTCATTTAATTTGGAAGCGCTTTAAGAAAAAAATATTATACGAGATTTGAAAAAAAAAGGAAAATTATGTGGATAAGCAAATATAAATTAAATATTAGTTAACATAGTTACGGTTTGTATTAATTATAATTTGCAACCTACTTTTAACTATAATTACACGGCTCTATTTTTTAGTTTTATATAATTCGCATGTTTGTATAATTTGAATAATATAATTTCTATAACTTTTGTATAATATAATTTGTATAACTATATAATATAATTTGTATGACTATATAAGTTCAAATATTTTTATTTGTATAAATTCGTTATTTTGAGTTCATACAAAAATAGTTGAATTAGACAAACGTACCTGCGAATTGTACAAACTCACCCGCAAATTATATGAACGATGCAGTTTAACCTGCAGTTAGATCTCGTAAATATGCGAACTATAGTTATAAAACATAATTAAAATTATTATAGTGGCTATTTACGAAATTTTCCCAAAAAACAATCATGTTGAAAAAAGACTCCAACTGTTATGTTTTATTTGTTTGATACATATATTATATAATTATAAAAAAATTATAATGCAAAAATTATTTATATGGTGATTAATACCATTAATTAAATGCTAGTTATGTGATGATTTTTTTATTTTGTTTTATCAATGAAACACAATATTATCTTGCATTTTATTTTTTTTAAATGTAATTGAGGCGAATTGGAGGAGGCACAAATATCAAGGATGTGTATCCAACCCTTGGGGCATTAACTTGGGCATAATTGTATAAACTTTTGGGTGTTTATTTAGGTCGAAAACTTAAAAGAACTCTTCCAAATTAAAATTAAAATTAACATTACTAAAAGAATTCGTTTTAAATACTTAAATACTCAAATATCAGCTCATTATAAGTTCTCAAATGAAAATAAATAAAAAAGTTGAAGATATTTAGAACCGATTTGAATTGATTTTTAGCTTTTGACTTATAAATCATAAGTTAGAAATTTTAATTTATGATGATTGATTTATTTTTATCATTTTAGCTTAAAAGCGAACACTTATAAACACTTTTTAAATTTATCCTAACACTTTAAAAATACTTAAAATATGCCAAATCAAACTAGCTCTTACCTCTTAGTATTATTAGTCATGATTTCATAAGGGATAAATTATCTAATAGAGCACCTTATATAGTAAACTTTTTTTTCTTTCTTTTTTTCTCCCACCTCCAAAGCTCTCGCATTTTCTCTCCCTTAGTGACTCAAACTCACAATCTTAAGATAAAATTGAAAGTGAAGATCTGAAGGGTGCGTAGCATATGAACAACTTCATCTTGTCTCTGCCTATATAGTGATCATCAAATATTGTTGTACTTTGAATTTTAAAGCAGATCTTCCAAAAAAATATCCTAAAGTTTTTTCTCACCTTTTCTCTTTCATCTAGTTCCCCTCCCTACCTCGAGACTCTCTCCACCTAAATCCTTCCTTGTCGACAACATAAAAAGATACAGTTGGTTAGAATGATTTCAATATACTGACATCATTTTATAATTTGGACTCAACATCAAAATGTTAGAATTGTATCTTGTGACTTACAAAGTAATAACAAGATTATAGATTTGTTGTATTTGAAATGTTTTTGAATTGTATCTAGGAATTTAGTGATTTTGGAAATCGAAGTGTGTAGTTGAATTGTATTTGAGATGTTTCTGAGTTATATCTAAAAATATAAGTTATATCTAGGTTGTATCCATATAAAATGTTTATGATTCGTCTCTAGCATCAAGATCTGAATTAATGGTGATGGATACAGTGATTTTTATTGATGATACAAGTGTATCTCATAATATATAGGCATGCATACATGTATCAAAAGTCCATTTCGACTTATGATACATAACATGACGCGTATACTCAACAAATTTTAAAATATATTGATACACTGATATAAAGTGTATTATTATATTATTAATATAGAGCGAATTTTAGAAAGTTATATCAATGACAGTTTGACACAGCAAATTTTAGAAAGTTGTAACATTGCCACGACATAAATTTTAGAACTATTGATATATTTGATAATTAGCCAAATTATTGCTATGTTTGGTAAAAAGGCCACTATTTGTGAAATTTTCTCATTTCATGACCCTCCGTCCGTTTTTGCTATAGGTATTTGAACATGTGATTTCATTTCGTAATTTGAAATCAATGTCTAGATATGTGATTTTATCTCATAATTTTAAATCATGCGATGAAATTCCAAATTCTCCAAAAGCTTAATTTGAAAATTTTATATCATGATTTCACATTTTTTAAATATAAAAATTGACCTACAAATTTATATTTTATAAAAAAAATCTCCACCATTTATATCTACATAATTTTTTGCGACAATATCGAATGAATGGCGAAATATTTACGGAATATGAATATGATAACATAGCTACTAATGATATTGACTAACAAATAACTCAATAAATATAGTACACTACATCTCATTCAATTTGTACCTTTTTTTAAAAAACTTAAATTTGATCAATAAATATTGTATACCTTTTAGAATAATTTGTAACAGTGCATTTTTTTTTTTTAAAAAAGGGGCCATTGCCCTCTTATTAAAGAATAATTTGTGGCAGTACATTATCCTTTTGTTATGAATTTTTGTTTATATGATAAGATTGTATAGAGAATTGAGGCAATTTTGATAATTTTTACAGCTTATGAGATTTATTTTTGTGAACAAAAAATTTCAACTAAAAATCCAAACTGCATGTCCAAACAAAACTTCAACCTTATCTCATGTGATTTCATATCATGATTTCATTTCACATGACCAAAACACTTGCAAAGTCAAGCTACAAATAAGAGTTTTCACCTCCAACGTATCAAACATCTAAGGGGTCGTTTGGTAGAGTGTATAAAAATAATGCTTAATATAGAGTGTACTAGTAATGATTGCATTGATAATGCTTGTATTAGTAATGTTTGCATTAATTATACATAGACTGTTTCTTATGCATTGTTTGGTTGTTGTATTAAAAATAACATGCATTGCATATAAATATTTTATTTACAAAGATACTTTTTTCAATTATGGTGGAAAAGACATAAAAAAAGATTTTGAGGGAAAATGGAATTAATCTTTGACCATGCTAGTGCATAAGTTATACATAACATGAAAAAAGTGTATCAATAAGATATTACTAATATAAAGAGTTAACGTATGCATTATTTTTGTTGATACACTCTACCAAACAACCCCCTACATTTTTATCATCTAAATATCCAATACTACTAGAGCTGTCAATATGGGTTGGTCTACTCCATCTGGACTAATCCACACAGATTGACGGGTCAGGTTGGGCAACCCATTTTTTTGTGGGCCAAAATATGATCAGTCCAACCCACAAGTACGTGGACTACAGGCTGTGTCGGATCAACCCACTTTCTTTTAAAAGTATATATATTTCTATAATCTTTTAAATCAAATGATAATTTAAAAAATATTATCATAAATATCGACAAGATAATATTACATGGTATTAATGTTACTACTTGTTAATCAAATCAACAAATAAAATCATCTTTATAATATTTGTTAAGTTTGATTTCAAGTAAAAGTATAAATAGCTAAATAAAAATATTAACCTAATTGTTTTCTAATGATCATAATAAAACACAAAAATATGACAATATTCCATAAGCTATGGCCTACATAGTGATTCCCTAATTTTTGTTGATACACTCTACCAAACAACTCCTAAGCTCTTAATATTCAAGCCTCACAAATCAACAGATTTATTCAGGCCGGGCAAAAAAATCATTTTCTTAAATGAGTTTCAAAAATCTTAACGCAATCCTATCAAATCACGGATTAGGCTATACCGGCCCCAAAACCTAATCAACGGCTCTAATTACTAACAAAAAGAAAATATTCACCTCCAACACTTGCTCGACTCCTATATTTCTCCCTTGTGAGTTCCTTTCATGCTTCGTTTTGTTTTTCTTCTTTTTATTCTAAAATTAGTTTTTGATTTGATATATCTTTTGGTTCCACTCTAGTTCAGATATTATCATAAATACCTTGTCCCAAAAAAATGTTTCTATTGTGTTATGATAGGTATTAATGATTGTTTTTCTGATTTTAGGTTTAAATTAACTTTACATTATTTTTATTTTTATTCTTTAAATTATTAGAAATTATTCTTAAAAATTTATAATATTGTATTCTCATTTAAGTGGACTTGATTATTTTGTTAAATATTGTATTTTACTTTTGCCACTTAAATTTGTTTAAAATAAATAATTCAATATTCTTAAAATGAGAAGATATTTTTATAATTTATTGTTTTCTAATGATTTTAACACCTTTATACTTGTAAATGACAATAATTAATATATGGTCAGTTAATTCCTAATATTATTGGATTATGTCAATAGTAACATATTTTCCATGTGTAGAAAAAAAGAGAAAAAATATATACAATTCAAAATTATATTAAGTGGGTAGTACAATACACCTTTATACGCAGCAGAATTCTGCATAATACACGAATTACATAATAACAGATAATATAAAACAAGAAAAAAACGGAATTTATAATTCACTAACCTGTTGAATGTTTTGGAGAACTCATTTAAGCTTGATGAATCCAAAACTCCGGTCTTCTACCACTTCCTTACTAATTCCTTTTTCACCAGAACCTGAGCAGTCTGAACCGTGGGAGTGACCTCAGTACCTGCCAACCCAATCAGAAAAATGAGTACCTGCTGGAGAGTCTCCACATCCATACGGGAAAGACTTGCTACCATAGGCGAACCCATGATTTGAAAACTCTGGGTGCACCAATATTAAGCTAAGAAATTCATACAGCTCGTACTTTGTACCAACTATACAAAGTACCATTACATGCTTTCTATGGGGACACTATTAATTATATTTAGTTTCTATCAGTTTCTCAAGATATATATACACACACATGATTTTTTCCGAAGTTAACGTGTGCACATAAGAATGTGGGTCCGCCTCTGCTTTCTACCCCGATCAATAATGCAGGTATAAATACTACATAAATAATATCATGTTTGATAGTTGGCTAAGAGGTAAGAGGCCTTACAATGACTCATTCTCACTTAATAGAGTCATTCCTTCGTTACTAGGTTATGAATACCTACAGTTCAGAGATGCTATCAAAGTAGGAAAGTTAACCAAGTTCTCCTGTCTAGTTTAGATAAAGCACCCCTTATCACCCCACGACATCTAATTGGACACAACTTATTCTATTCTATTCCTAAAATAGCGGATTAACCAAGTTCTTTTGCCAAATTAAATAAAGCACCCTTATCGCCCCACATCATCTAATTAGGACACAACTTATTCTATTATATTCCTAAAGTAGCGGATTAACTAAGTTCTCTTGTCTAGTTAGATAAAGCACCCTCATCGCCCCACGTCATCTGATTACGACACAACTTATTCTATTCTATTTCTTAAATAGCGGATTAACTAAGTTCTTTTGCCTAATTTAAATAAAGCACCCTTATCGCCCCACATCATCTAATTAGGACATAACTTATTTTATTCTATTTGTAAATTAGCGGATTAACCAAGTTCTCCTGTCTAGTTTAGATAAAGCACTCCTCATCGCCCCACGTCATCTGATCATTACGACACAACTTATTCTATTCTATTCCTAAAATAACGGATTAACTAAGTTCTTCTGGCTAATTTAAAAAAGCACCCTTATCGCCCCACGTCATCTAATTAGGACATAACTTATTCTATTCTATTCCTAAAATAGCGGATTAACCAAGTTCTCCTGTCTAGTTTAGATAAAGCACTCCAATCCTCATCACCCCACGTCATCTGATTACGACACAATAGCGGATTAATCAAGTTCTTTTTGCCTAGTTTAGCTAAAACACCCTTTATCGCCCCACATCATCAATAGACCAAGACACAAAAGTTATTGTATTCTATTCCTAAAACAGCTGATTCTATAACAGTATTCTTTATTTTTCCAAAAACAGAGCACTCGTGACACATTCATGCATAAAATAAATACAATATTTGATTTATAATTTAAAAATTCTCATAACCAATACATGTATAAATTATAAAAAAAATCTATATATTATCTTTTACAGAATAAAAAATGAAATAATTATACAGAAATAACTGAACCTTTCGTAACTAGTATCTATATAAAATAATATATAAATTTCTTGATAACTAATATACGTATTACTAATACTTACATAATTCTACCGGGTATCAAACGAACTCACTCTTACCATATCTATATGATCTATGTTTGACTTCAAAGTTAAGTTTTGGTGAGACAAAGGCCGGACCCACCCCATACACTGCTCACCTGGTCTAACTAGGATATCCTAATCAAACTCCTTATCAACGCCTACTGTAAAACCCTTGAATTTTAATCAACGGTGTATATTTCAGCATCGTTACGCACGAAGACCGACCCTAGATTCCCTCTAATATGTATCTCTCTCTATTTAGCTCATAAGCCGACTTTCTCTCTGTCTCTCCTGCCTCATTTTCTCTCTCTAAAAAAACCATACCCTCCTGATACTAAGAGAGAGAAAGAGGAAGTGTGGAAAGATGAATGGCGGCGACATGAATCAACAACAACAACAACAGCAGTTGCAGCAACAGCAGCAGCAACAGTGGATGGCGATGCAGCAGTATCAACAGCAATGGATGGCGATGCAGCAGTATCCACCAGCGGCGGCAATGGTAATGCAGCAACAGATGATGTATGGTCAACAGTACATGCCCTACTATCATCAACAACAGCAGCAGATGATTCAGATTCAGCAGAACGGAAGCGAAGATAACAGGACGATCTGGATTGGCGATCTTCAGCAGTGGATGGATGAAGGTTATCTTCATACATGCTTCGCTCAAGCTGGAGAGGTTTTTCCTTTTTTTCACTCTCTTTCTCTTACATTTGTTTAGTTAGAGTTTCTTTTCCAATGAAATTAAGCCGAATTCATAAACTGGATCGGTCCCGAATAGCTTGAGATTGATATATAGTTTCTTTCTCTTGCATTTGCTTATATAGAGTTTCTTTGGAATGAAATTAGCCTGAAATGAGCGGAATTTATAAAGCGGATCCCGAAAAACTTGAGATTGAGATACAGTTTCTTTCATAGCTCTAGGGAATGAAAAGAGCATTCATAAGGTCGATGCTGATTAGATGCCGATTAGTTTGAGATTGAGGTATAGCTACTTGTATATTTCAAGTGGACTGAAATAGGGTGGAATGAACAAAAGATTCATAAAGTTGATCCTGGCTTGTTTGAGATTGACAATTGAGATGTAGTTTCAGCCATATTTGTGTGTGTTGTGAAATGGACTCGAATAAAGAAGGATGGATAAGGTTACAAAAGTGGATTCTGACTAGTTTTAGATTGAGGTATGGTGGATTGAAAATTGAGAAAGTAAACCTCTAAAACCTGCATGATTTCCCATTTAATGTGCCATTGACCGTGGGCAAGGCATTACCAGAAACGAGATTCCATTTGATGGGAAAATAAACTACTGAGATTCAAAGAATGATTCGTTGGATTATGTGGTATTCCCGCCCTGCCAACCTCCCTTTTGGCCATCTGTTTGAATGGAGACTCAAAAGTTGAACATGTAATTTTTATCGGTAAACTAAGAATGTTTTGCTGCTTCTACGATAATTAGGATTTGGAAGAGTTAAATACATTTTACTACCTTCAAAAATTCACACCTGATTTTAATTGGGGATGCAAACTGGTAAAAATGATAAGAAAGTGTTCACGTGGGGTTTAATAGCATAGAACTAGTTCATCGTACTCCAAGCTGCATGTGTTGATTTTTGTTTAACCTAAATGGACGTCACCCTTCCTTGCACTGTAAGGTACAAATCAGATTTGGTGTATGCTTTTGCCCATACTTGGCTTGAGCAGGCCCAAGGCCGGCTAGAGGGTGAAGCTTTAGGCCCCAAAATTTTGGGGGCCTCATTTTTATTTTTCATTAGGTGTTCGGTAATGGTATTTAGCCCCCTCAATTAATCCGAACGTGTCAGGTAAGGCCCATTAAATGGAGGAGGACTTTCTAGAAAGTTTTTTTTCTATTTCAAGGCTCGAACCACCCTGATACCTCTGGTTATGGAAAGAGGGATCTTGTCCATCCCGCCACAATCATTTATAGTGGGGTCCTATTTTTTTACTGAAGTAATAAATTTATAGGTTAGTTTTTCTTTTAAAGATATTTAATATTTCAAAGTAGAAAGGTAAAATATTTTACAAAACTAGAAGATAAATTTTAGTTTTGTGATTGATGTAATCGTTTTAACAAAAAATGGAGAAGGAAAATAAATTCCTCTAAACTGTTATCATGAATGCAAAATTTGGGGTTATTTACATTCTACAATTGCTTTTTTCTAAAATTTCATGCGTTGGCTTCAGTAGGCCCATACTTGGCTTGAGCAGGCCCAAGGCCGGCTAGAGGGTGAAGCCGCTAAAGAGAAGCTTTATGCCCCAAAATTTTGGGGGCCTCATTTTTTATTTTTCATTAGGTGTTCGGTATTAGTATTGAGACCCCTCAAATAATCTGAGGTCGTGTCAGGTAAAGCCCATTAAACGGAGAAGCACTTAATAGAAAGTTTTTTTTTTTGTCTATTTCAAGGCTCGACCTTGATACCTCTGTTATGGAAACAGGGGTCTTGTCCACCCGCCACAATCATTTATAGTGGGGCCATATTCTTTTTACTCAAGTAGTGAATTGATAGGTTAGTTTTTCTTTTAAAGATATTTAATATTTCAAAGTAGAAAGGTAAAATATTTTACAAAACTAGAAGATAAATTTTAGTTTTGTGATTGATGTAATCGTTTGAACAAGAATTGTAGAAGGAGAATAACTTCCCCTAAACCCTTATCATGAATGCAAAATTTGGGGTTATATACATTCTACAATTGTTTTTTCTAAAATTTCATGCGTTGGCTTGAGTAAGCCTATACTTGGCTTGAGCAAGCCCATGGTCGGCTAGAGAGTGAAGCCGCACAAGCAAAGCTTTTGGTGCCTCATTTTTTATTTTTCATTAGGTGATTGGTATTAGTATTGAGACCCCTCTATTAATCCGAAGTCGTGTCAGGTAACGCCCATTACACGGAGAAACACTTTCTTGAAAGATTTTTTTTTCTATTTCAAGGCTCGGTTTTGATACCTCTGGTTAAGGAAAAAGGGATCTTGTCCATCCACCACAATCATTTATAGTGGGACCCTATTTTTTATTACTATTAATAAATTTGTATGTTAGTTTTTCTTTTGAAAGATATTTAATATTTCAAAGTAGAAAGGTAAAATATTTTACAAAACTAGAAGATAAATTTTAGTTTTGTGTAATTGTTTGAAAAAAATTTGGAGAAGGAGAATAACTTCCCCTAAAATGTTATCATGAATGCAAAATTTGGGGTTATTCACATTCTACATTTACTTTTTTCTGAAGTTTCATGCGTTGCAACAAGTTAATTGAAGCATCAAAAAATTATTGATAACTTCTTGAATTAATTTCTATTACCCAAGATCAGCAGTGTGTCAGGGAAGATTAAATGGTTTATAAGAAAATTATTAACAACTTGACATCTCAAAAACTAAAAATATATATTTCAAATAAAAATACATATGATATTTATTTTTAATAATAAGGCCTTTCATTGAAGTTTGGCTTTAGGCCACCAATCTTATTGAGCCGACCCTGAGCTGGCCTTACCATGCTCTCCTGTAGACCTGTTGCTTGGATGGGGAAAACAGGGGCCCAATGAGAATTTCCAGAAGATTTGGAACACTACCCCCGATCAATTAGGGGACTGTATGGCTTGAATGAAAACAACAAATTTTTTGAATGCATAAGTAGAAGCATACTTAGTCTTAAACACAAATATATTGCATTGCTAGCTTTTTGGTGCAATTTGTCCCTTACACATGATGTACATGCTATGCTAGATATTAGTGGGGATATACACAATCTGCAGTTATGTGTTTTTTGTAGCAGTCTTATGTATATCAGAAAAGTGAGGATCTATTATTATACTTATATATGATGGGTGAAAAGAGGGGATTGATTGGAATTTTTTTGAGTGTATAGCCACCTAAGGCTCTGTCACATCATGCAATAGAATGGTGGTAGATATGCTAAGAGAATGAAAACCACTGTGAGAGGCAATTTCATATAGTAATTTGTTTTGATAGGTAATTTAAGAAATCTTGTAGAAATAAAAAAGTTATAGTAGAAAATTCCTCCTGAAATACCACTTTTGAACTAGGTGCAATGTCAAAACAAGCATGGATATGGTGTTTAATCAGCTAGTGTAATAGCAATGATCTGCATAAGCTCTCTTGGTTGATCACTTATCATAAAACATGCAGGTTATTTCTGTGAAGGTCATTCGAAATAAGCAGACTGGTCAATCAGAGCGTTATGGGTTTATTGAGTTCAATACCCATGAAGCTGCAGAAAAAGTCCTACAGAGCTACAATGGCACCATGATGCCAAATGCAGAGCAACCTTTCCGCCTAAATTGGTCAGCCTTTAGCACTGGTGAAAAGCGTGCAGATGTTGGTGCTGCTGCTGGTTCTGGGTCTGATTTATCGATTTTTGTAGGAGATTTGGCCTCTGATGTCACTGATACAATGTTGCGTGACACATTCTCCAGTAGATATCCATCTGTGAAAGGTGCAAAAGTAGTAATAGATTCGAACACGGGTCGTTCAAAAGGCTATGGCTTTGTTAGGTTTGATGACGAAAGTGAGAGGTCTCGAGCCATGACTGAAATGAATGGCATATATTGTTCTAGCAGGGCTATGCGTATTGGTGTTGCTACTCCAAAGAAACCATCAGCAATGCAACAATATTCTTCACAAGGTACAAGATATTGTATCCTGTTTTGCTGCAAGTCATTTACTATACTGAGTATACTACATACCTAATGTGATCCCACAAGTGGGGCTTACACATACCTTACCCCTACCTCGTATAAGGTAGAGAGGTTGTTTCCGATATATACTGTACCGAATATAGTGAATCAAATTACCATAATATCTTGTTGTTCATAGTCCCTCATTCTTTATTGAATGAGCTATTTTCCACAGGGTCATTCTAATCATTTTCTCTACTATGTGGACATTACTATATATCTTTCACTTATTATCCATATATTGCAGTTTTACTGTCTTACTTTTCCATTAACTCTGGAAGTTAGTCAACTTGATCACTGATCAATGTAATAGCATATTTAATTTGAAGGAGGCATTATGTCTTTTACCTGGCTGAACAGTTTTGACTATCTTCTGGTAGTTTAACTATGCTAGATACTTCTTACCTATGTGCCTACATTTGTTTTTGTTGTCAAAATATTTGGATCTTATTCTTCTATTTTCTTCTTGAGGTGTTGAACTGCTGACACTCTTTTTCAGCTGTAATATTAGCAGGTGGACATGCATCAAATGGTGCTGCAACCCAGGCTTCCCAGACTGATAGTGATTTATCAAACACAACAGTGGGTGCTTCTCTCTCTTGTGGAAATTGGTCCTAGTTACTCAATTAGCTTTCAAACTTCTGATTTACTGTGTAGGTTTTTGTGGGTGGACTTGACTCTGATGTTACTGATGAAGAACTCAGGCAGTCATTTAGCCAGTTTGGCAATGTAGTTTCTGTGAAAATTCCAGCTGGAAAAGGATGTGGTTTTGTACAATTTTCAGAAAGGTAATGTGCGATATTGCTAAACATGAATAACTGATATTTAGAAATTTAGTACAATGTATTGGTATATAAGGCAATGAGAAGTGACTGTCACGACTCAGGAATAGTGGGGACAGATTGAAGTCTTGGAGTTCCCTTATTTGGTCTGATTTGATAGAACCTACGAAACTATCAATGAATGAAAATTGTTGGAGCTTTTAGGCTGGTACTAGTTTAGTATTTTCTTAGTGTTTGGTTTGGCTTCATTTGTGATACTTGAGAATCTGCGACACCTCTCTACCTCCTCGAGGTAGGGGTAAGGTCTTTGTACACTCTACTCTCTCCCAACCCCGCTTATGGGACTACACTGGGTTTATTGTTGTTACTTACTGCAACCACAATTATCAGGGTAACATACTGATCATAACATATGAAACAAGATATTTTCCTGTTAGCTAGCAACTGTATTTCTGAGAAAGAAAGAGAGGTTCACAGATTGATGAAGAATATATCTTGGTTACTAAATTTGAATTGTTTCAAAATGGAAAAATTCTGTGTACTGATTTTTTCCGTGCTTGAACGAAAGGAAAACATAATTTCTAAATCCAGAAGAACTCTTCCTCTGGGCTATGAAATGGCCTTCTAGTAAAATATGTCATTTATAACCAACTTGAAATCACCCGAAGAGGTAATCAACTAATCATATTATCAGAACCTAGCCAACAGTTGAAAATGAACTTGCTGCTTGAACTCACTGATAAACTAAAGTGATGTATATAGTCAATTTTTGTTGTTACTACTGTTTCTGTGGAGGCAGGGGATGGTCAGTTGAACACCCTTCGCCAGAAAATTATACTGTGTATATAGGTCAAATATTACTTTGTATACATATATATTTAATCTTGAACACCCTTGAGGTATTTTCTGTCGTTGTCACTGGATGGACGTAGTGTTGATGTTGCGTAACCTACTTGCATGTTATGTTCCATAGGAGTGCAGCAGAGGATGCAATAGAAAAATTGAATGGAACAGTTATTGGAACTCAGACAGTTCGTCTTTCCTGGGGTCGAAATCCAGCAAACAAGCAGGTATGTACCAAACCAAATATGTTTTTTTTTTATAAAGTAAGCTGTCCATTGATAAATCAATTTTTTAATGGTGTAACCAAATGAGTTTAGAATTTATTTGGTGTCTTACCTTTCCTTATTGACTACATTGGATGCTTTCTTTTACATAATCTCACTGGTTCTGGAGGATGTGCTGTAAAATAACGACCGACTTGTAAGATTATAGAAGGCTAGTTTTTACACTTCTGTGATCTTTGTTTTGTAAGTATTACTGGACTACTCCTGGAGTATTCCTCTGTTGATAATACAAGTTACCTTCTCAAAAAAAATAAAAAATAACGACCGACTCATATTAGTATTACTCTTGGATTTCCCCATTATGATGTAATTGAAACATTCAGAGCTCAAGAGTGACATGGTTTATGCACTTTTTTAGTAGTTGACCTATATTTTTGGATTTCAGATCTAGTTTATACCTGGAAATGATTTTCCTTGGATCCCAGGGAAGTGATTTTCCACTTGTTTTTGGAAAAAATTTCTTTAGACTAGGTATTTTGTGCAACAAAACAAGAGAGGGAAAATGTTTGGGGTCGATTTTCAAGGGCACAAGGAGGAGTCTCTAGAGTTACTTATGCAAATAGATAGTTGCAAGCAGGCTAGAAAGATGGAGAATGACTCCATTATCAAGAGGCCTAGATACAAGGGGAAAAGGGAGCTCTAAAGGCTCACATTTTTTGACATCAATTTCAAGAGTGATGGAAAAAGGGAGAGGGAAAAAGAGGACAAGTTTTTACAATGGAAGTAAAACTTGTGTCCTGGAAATTGGAATGTAAGGGGCCTAAATAGTGGGGAGAAAAGAAAATTTATGAAGACCTTAATTCTCAACTGGAATGCAGATATAGTTTGTTTACAAGAATCTAAGCTAGAGGGGGAGGTTAAAGATATGATAAAAGAATTATGGGGTGTAAGATGGGTCAAGTATGCCTGTCTTCAAGCTAGTGGCACTAGAGGGGACATTCTGATCATGTCCATCATGGAGAAGGGTAAGTTCTGGAAACTGGCTCATACACTCTTACCTGCAAATTTGATGGTCTGTTTATAATTATCATATTACAGGAGTATATGCTCCAAATTGCAAACTAGAAAGAGAACATGTATGGGAGGAAATAGGATGGTGGGAGTCTTTTGTTTTCACTAGGAAGCCTGATTACATCCTGGGATGTAAATTAAAGGCCTTAAAAGGCAAACTGAAGGAAGGAAAAAGGAGTGGAGCAGCACAAACTTAGGCAATCTGGGAATACAAAAAGTTCAAATACTGAGCCAGTTAGCCACTGTAGATACTGTAATGGATAGCATGACTTTAACAGAAGCCGAGGCACCCTTGGAAGCATCTCTTCTAATGGATTATGAAGAACACCTAAAAAATGAAGAGATAGTATGGAGATAAAGATCAAGGGCACTTTGGCTGAAAGAGGGGGACAAAAATACCAAATATTTTATAAAGTGACTAATGCACACAAAAGAAGCAACAATATTGACCAATTGATGATTCAAGAGGAAATTTTAATGGATCCACTGATATAAGAAGGGAAATTACTGGTTTCTATCAGAATTTATATTTAAAAAACAGAGGTTGCAGACCTTCAAGTAACTCGATCAATTGTCCAATGATCATTGAAGATAAAAGAGAAGCTCTACAAGGGGAGTTTGAGGAACAAGAAGTGTTTTCATGCTTGAAGATGTGTGCAATGAACAAAGCTCTTGGTCTAGATGGATTCACAATTGGGTTCTATATCAAATGTTGGGATGTAGTAAAAAAGGATATCATGGAAACCTTCAAGTACTTCCACTCTGATGGTGTTTTTGAAAAGTGTTTCGATGCCACATACATTGCTTTGATTCTAAAGAAGAATGAAGCCAAGGAACTTAGAGACTCAAAGGTGTTGACAGAAAGATTGAAAAGAGTTGTTGATAAGCTAGTAGATGTTCAATAGAAAAAAACAGACAAATAGTGGATGCTATCCTAATTGCATATCAGGCGGTAGATTCCAGAATTACTCTAGGGATGGTAGGAATTTTGTGCAAATTGAATATTGAGAAGGCAATTATATTACCCATGTAAATTGGGATTTTTGCTGAAAATGCTCTCATCTATGGGCTTTGGAAGGAGGTGGATTCATTGGGTAAGATACTGCATCTCCATGGTAAGATACTGCATCTCCATGGTAAGATACTGCATCTCCATGGTAAGATTTTCAGTTCTTATCAATAAATCACTGAAAGGTTTCTTCCCTGCAAACAGGGGTTTGAGGCGGGGGGTGGGGGTGTCCTCTGTCCCCTTTTCTCTTTATCATAGTCATGGATGGTCTAAGTAACGTGATAAAGGTGGCTAAAAATAAGGACTGTCTCAGTCTCTCAGAGGTTTTGAGGTAGCCACAAACCAAACCTAAGTCAAAATGCCAACATGGAAGTCACACACCTCCGGTGTGCGGATGATACCTTAATCTTCTGTGATGTGAGGAAGGGCAATTATTGATCCTAAGATCAATTCTAGTGCTTTTGGAAGGAATTTCTAGACGGTATCAGCCGGAAGAAAGGCAGTTGTTCCCAATCAATGAAGTCCCTAATATGTTGGAGTTGTTTGGAATTTTCGGAGGGGATGTAGGCTCCCTGCCTACTATATACCTGGGATGCCTTTAGGTGCCAAGTCAAAGGCCATGAGCATCTGGACTCTGTGATTGAAAAGTGTGAGAAGAAGTTAAACTAGATAGAAATCTGAGTACATCTCTTTAGGAGGCAGAATCATTCTCATTAATTCTGTTTTGGATGCTCTTCCAACCTACATGATGTTTATCTTCCCCATTCCTGATGGAGTGATACAAAGATTAGACAAGATTAGGACAGATTTTCTTTGGAAAGGGATTAAGGAAAATGACTCACTGTTCAGTACTTGGTCAAATGGATAAAGGTTCTTTGGGTAAAGAAGGGTCTAGGAGTATGAAATCTGAAGATGCAAGGCAAGACACTTAAATTGAAGTGGTTATGGAGATACTCACAAGTGCCTCAAGCATACTGGGGCAAAGTAATTAAAGCTAAATATGGAGAGGAGAACAAATAGATGACAGAGGAGGTATCTACATTCTATGGTTTGCCTTTTTATTTTGACAAGGTCATTCTATGGTGTAAGGGCCCGTTTGGCTTAGCTTAAGACAATAGCTTTTTAAAAGTACCGTTTCCTGATATGTAAGCTTTGACAGTACATCAACATATGAGCTTAGCTGACAGTTGGACACACAAGGATGGAACATCCAGTTTAGAAGAAATCTCAATGACTGGGAAATTGAAACTGTAACAGGTTTTTCAGCATATCAACATATGAGCTTAGTTGACAATTGGACACAACAAGGATAGAACATCCAGTTTAGAAGAAGTTTCAAATTTCAATGACTGGAAAACTGAAACTGTGATAGAATTTTCAGAGATAGCAAAGGTATGTTTAAGGTGAAGTCAACAAATACAAGTTTTTGAACCAAGGTGGACGGCAAACACCACAATGGCCATGGAAACAAATCTGGAAAACAAAAATCGAAAATCCCCTTCAAGGTGGCATGTTTCACTTGGCTGTTGGCAAGGGACGCAATCCTGACACAAGAATATCTCAAGAAGAGGAGGTTCTCTATGTGCTCTAGATGATATTTGTGTGGAGAAGAGGCTGAGACAATCAACCATCTATTTTTATAGTTTAGGATAACAAACCAACTTTGGAGGATTTTTATTAGCCTCAATGGTCTTGTCAGCCATCTGTTTTTACCGTGCATGAGGATTTTTATCACCCTCGGGGGTTTTGCTTAGACTATGCCTAACAAAATCACCCACCTTCTCTACTATTGGGAAGAGATAGGTGTGAGAGCTTCAGACAGACACATGGAGGATTGTCTCGGCTTGTATCTGCTGGACAAGATGGAGAGAGAGAGAACTACTAAATGTTTTGAGAGCAAAAATTGTGATCTTCAGAAGATCAAATTGAAATGTATCAGAGTTTAGACTTTTTTTCTTTCTGGTACAAACAGATGTACCTAGAGGCTATGTTGCTTGGAATCTACAAATATGTCAATGGTGCGTGTCGGATTCTTCAAAAATAGTGTATTTTTGGAGAATCTGACACGAATGCGATGCGACATCGAAAGTGAAGAGTCTGCGGAACTTAGCCTAGAGGAGATACTGAATCAATTATAGAGATCCTAGGCTCTTATTAGATTTTAGATTCAGATACTGGTTTTAGTCTATACATACAAATGTTGCTTTCTCAAAAAAAAAAAAAGGAGAGAAAATAGTAAAACATTTTCTTAACATCAATCACACCCTATACCACTAGACTGAGAACCTCCACACATGTTGTGCCTCTTCATACATTTAACTTCTCCATCTTTATTTTTAATTTCCTTCTTCTACTGCTCTAGGTTATCCTTCTTTTTCTTAGAATGAAAAATACAATTTCAATATTATGAAATACAAAGCCTTTAGTTTACCACAGTTGACTTGATTATATATAGTCTCACTCAAATTCTGCTAGAAAAAAATTATTTTCTCCTTCCTGATTTATGTGATACACTTCGATTGGGCACAAAATTTAAGAAAGAAAGACTTTTGAAACTTGTGGTCCAGAATAAACTATACATATTTGTGTAGCTATAGATAATCTAATTGGGAGTAAAATAAGAAGGTTTTGTCGTACTTAGAAAAGGTTGGTTCTGAAGTAGGTGTCAAGCTGAGAAGAAAATAATATTATTTCTAAATATAAAAAGTATGATTGTTTTTGGTACAGTCAAAAGTTGAGTGCATCACATAAATTACAATAGAGAGAGTACTAACCAATCAAACACGAGAAAGTATTTTGCGTAACCGCTCAATGCATTAACCAAATACTGTGAAATAAGTAAGAAAACAATTCCGGAAATCATTTGCTGTAGAAAACTTTCTTCTTTCCAACCAAACAGACACCCAGTGAAGCTTATAAAATATTTGCTATATATACAACTTATACTTGCTCTGTTTTTGCAGTTTAGAACCGACTCTGGTAGTCAATGGAATGGGGGTTATTATGGAAGGCAGAATTATGGTGGTTATGGGTATGGTGCATCGCAAAGTCAAGATTCCATGTATGGTGCTGGAGCAGCTCATGGGGCATCCTCCAATGGCTATGGGAATCATGAGCAATCAGTTAGCTGAACTATAGTTGATTGTGCCATTTAGTTAGAGTTTGGATAAAAAATATTTTTTCTCTTTGAAGTGATTTAAATTGGTTTACAGGTTAATACTGGTTGATGAGGATTTGTGACAGGATTTCTGTTATGCTTTGATGGTTGCTAAACTTATTTGTCTCATGTTTCCATTTCCTTCTCTATTGTTGTCTCTGCTCAGCATTTTATCTTAGGTGGACTTCGTATAGTCATCAGGGTATATGATCAAGCAAGGAGTAATGGAACAGTGTGCTGAGTTTGTGTGCAAACACAAATATGAACAGTGGTATGTACTGCGGCAGGTTGATCCATTAGGATTGACATAGAAGATCATAGTTTTCCACATGGAATTTGGTTGGTTATAGTTGTCTTTGTTTGGTGAGAACCAACTTTAGTGGAAATTTTACAACTTCAGTTGGAAAGGAAAGAAAACAGAATAGAGATTGAATATTCTGCTTTAAGAGATTCTACTATTATTGCTTGTGGTAAATAAGTCTGGGCTAATATGACAACAGCAAGTTTACAGTACGCATGATTCCTTTAGTAATTTTGCTAAGGTAAGAGAATTGCATCCAAAAGTCAAGAACCAGTTTTCCCTTTACTCCTTTTAGCCAACAAACAAAGCATCTAAGAAAGCAAGAGATGTCTTCATTTTATCTCTGGTGAGCTTCTTGGCCTTTGTACAATCTGAATATTCGCTGGTGTATATAGGGGCCACTAACAATGGTTGAAAGAAGCTGATAGGATAGTGGCAATTGCCAGGCTAACCTCAAGTTAAATTTGCTCAGTTTTCTGGTTGTGAGTTGTGACCATTGATTCCTCAGCATTGTTCCTATTATTTTGTAGTCTTTTGAGGATCCTTCAAACAAACCTCTAGTACTCTGGAGGTTGTTCTTGCTCCAATTGATTTTATTTTTGAAACATCAAATAATTTTATCAATTTTGTATTGTGAAATATACTATACAATTGTTATGTTACCACCGGAACAAGGAGCATAGACGGAAGGTACTGTTTGTTTGAACAGCAGGTCCAACTTGCACTTGCGCCATTCTCAGAAATTGGTCCATTTTGAATCAACAGGTCTAGCCGTGTTCTGATCATTGTTTTGACTGAGGTCCCTTCTGGAGTGTTGAGACCCTTGAGACGAAATGAACCGAGTTTCTCTATTCACCAGATCAACTTCGTGATCGTTGGGATCATGCAAGAGCGGGTTGTTGTTGACATTGGTCTCCCCATAATTTCTGGTGAGCCATTTAATCAGTTGATTCTCCAGCTTCACAAATGCAAAATATTTAGCAATGAACAATCAGAATCATTATAATATCACAATTTGTCCTTAGCCCCACGATGACGTCAAACTGTTTACCCCAAAATATGTATAGTTGAATTTGTAACGTAATTTAAAGAACATATGGATTGAATTGACTGAAATAATGATCCAATGAATCAAAGTAAATAATTATAAATAAGAATATGAGTAAATAAAGTCTGATCCCAGAGGAATCTTTGATGAAGATAATTTTGGAGTAGCTTTTGCTTTGAAGAATAGCAAAAATTTGATAGAAAAAATAAATAAGAATCTGTTATAAAATAAAGTCAAAATACTATAATCATATGAAGAGAACAAAGAAAAATAGAAAGTAGAAATAAGAGTACTAATTATTTTTGGGTGTATCTTTTCATTATCATTTCAATACCCTTTTATAGGCAATATGACTAGGAGTCCTAGTCATATTGCTATAGTAGCATGGTGATGTTATCACCACAAATACATATTGCTATAGTAGCAAGGTGATGCTATCACTTGTCATCCACAAATAAATTATTTACAACACTCTCCCTTGGATGTCCATGTAAGTGCACAAACTTAGTAAAAGT
This sequence comes from Solanum paucissectum, assembly GCA_029582445.1. NCBI lineage: Eukaryota > Viridiplantae > Streptophyta > Magnoliopsida > Solanales > Solanaceae > Solanum > Solanum paucissectum. The sequence continues at coordinate 19,379 of JAJONZ010014564.1, read as the reverse complement.
TCAAGTATATATATTCGTTCGTAATTCTTTCTTTGGATGTTCATGTCTTGATTTACAATGTGCCTAGTTAAAACCTTACTAGGAAAAATTCTAGTGAAGGAAAAAGAGTACACATATCTTGTAATTTGTAATACACATTGGTAGTTGCCTCATTAAAAACCTTACCAAAAAAATTCGGTGAGAAAAAATCTCGGCTAAGGAAAAAAGAGCGCAACACGTATTATACTTCTCTTGATTAAAACCTCACTTATCAACTCGAAGATGACGCATTTCAATCTTATATCTCGGCTTCTCAAAGGTCGAAGTTGATAATGCCTGGGTGAATACGAAGTGTTAAACATCGGCTACATCCTTCTTTTGAAGATAATGAATAAGAAGGAAAACTTTGATGAAAATACATTTTGTTCAGTCTTCTTTGATGTGTTCTCCTCTTTGTTGAGCTATACATGCACCAATGCCTCATATAATGTTGTTGGAATATCTCTTTTCAAAGAAATGTCATATATTTTCTGAATGTGTTGAGTTATTGATATTCATCAAATACATTCTTGGCAATCACTCGGTTCGTGATCTTGTCGCCATAGACAAATTGCTTGTTTGACTTGTTAGTAGCAACAACCAAATATTGACGGATACTTTCAATAAAATTGTCTGTCTTGTGGAATGATTTGATATGACAGTATTTCCACATAAAAACGAATAACTTTCTTGAGATCAAACTTCATATAAACCAAATAATTTCTTGTAATTTCATAATCAATAAACCTTGACATGATTTATCAGAATAAATAATTTGTATCAATAATTGATTCACACTAATATCTCCATTTAATAAAAGTAATGTTATATTTTGCATGCATATTAATAAAATTTTATTATACTATGAATAATAATAGCAAGATACATAAGTGCACCAATCGCACTATGACATGGTATTTTGTAATCATTTTAATGAGATCAAAATTGATTTTTATGTTAAGCGATCTCACAATTATTGGGGTACTATTAATGGACTCGCGTTAAAAACTTTTAAATCCTTCATGATTTTTCATATAATATTTACTGTCTAGCTAGACATGATAATCATTCATCATGCGTATTCAAGTTTTTCATATATGGTCAAACTGATAGAAACCTCATTGCATCCACCTTAGGAGAATACATCTCCATTAAACTTACCAGTTTCAAAAAAATAAAATAAAAAATACATCTCCACACAATAATGTCAAGACTTTTGTGAATTTTTTTTATATTTCAATGCACAAGCCGTACTTTATATTTTACGATTTTACTTATCGCACAATAATTCATTTGTAGCCCACTGACATTATATCTTGGTATATGGATAAAATAAGTCTAAAACATCACTTTTTCAAGTGAAATAAAATATACTTGAATTGTATTTTCTTTGGCCAATCATTTATCTGTCAACTCTCGACATATTTAATGTCAAGATCATCATCACCATTTATAATTTTGAGCGCTATATTATATTAAAAATATCATCAACGTTTTATTTGATATCAATTCTGATACGACGTAATTTGTCGAGCTCTCTTTATTTTATTATTTTCAGGTACCTGAACCTTTGCCAAGGTTTTATGAAGTGTTATGTCATAGTGCTCTTTCTAAAGCACATGCCTCATTATTATGAACATCTTGATCATTTGCTCTTTTTCTTCTTCAAGAAGTTTTATCTTTCGAATCGATTAATATATCACGCTTCAGGTGTGTCATAAATTAGGTTCTTTAAAGACTTTTCATTAGAGCATTTATAACTGAATATAACATAGGGTCAACGAATGCGTCTGCCAATTGACTTAAATTATCTCTTCAATGAGGATCATACCAATGATAATTCATTATATATAACTTATTTTTCAGTTGCTTATCTCCCCCTAATGTTAGAGAATCTAACATTCACCGAACCTTATTTGGGGAGTCATCTTTGTGCATTGCGTAATAGTTGAACAATGAAATAATATACCACACTTTTTAATTTCTAGATGAGAATTATTTGATTCATGATCTTGAACCAATTGTGATAGGGGAACCTTGTTGACATACGTATAAGTGTTGCTACACTTACAATAACACATCTTATATCAAATTTCTTTTGGGAGTTTTGTTCTCATAACTAATGATTTAGTTATAATTGGAGGCATATAATTTCTACTTAAACCACTTGGATATAAACCAATATCATCAATAAAATTTTATAATTTAAAATGTGCTCTTGATTTAACAATTCGAGCAAATAATCTTTTGCGAAAATCAAATTGCAAATTGATAATAAAGCACATGTGACCATAATATAGATGCATCTATAATAGTAAATGGTCCACATGGCGGGTGAATGAATCCATATTCACCTTTTTATACATTTCAAAATTTTAGGAGATACAATCTCAACCTTTGCTAGTGCAATGATAATTTTATCATGAGAACAAACAACACAAGAGAATTCTTGAAGAATTTATATTTCTTCAATATATATATATAAAAAAACCCACATGAATTCTCATTTATTTCATATCATATTTGAATCGATATTTATTTAATAAACTTCTAATTTATTTTGCATGTGATTTCATCCCATATTTAGTTACCACAAACAACATGAAAACATGGGTAATCTTTCAAGTAAATATTTATAACTCACTTTGATTATATGAAGATCTTAAATCTTTCCATATTTTATATTTACATTATAATTTTTTTTTGCTATTTCTTTGAAACTTAACAAGTTTTTTTCGAGACTTACTACAATTTCAATATCATGAGCAATTTTATTTCTTTGGGTAGTAGCACATTAGTTCACCAAAGCTCACAATTAACACTGGATACTACCACATATTTCATAACATTATTTGTGTGGTTAACATCTCTTTCAAGGAGAAATTTATATCGTTATTGTCATGGTCCAAATCATTACAAGCAAAATTTGTTTCTTGATTTACTTTTGTCATTAGTGTCTCCTCCCTTTTTATTTAATATATGAAAAAATAATTTTGACGTACATAGATATATAACTAATGACAAATTTTTGTGGCCAAGAATTATTTCCTTCTTTTGCCCTTTCGGTAGTTCATAATAAAACGTATCACAATATTTGTGATGTACTAAAAATACTTGACCAATGATCATTTATACCAAAATAAAATTTATTTATTTCTCTCTAATCTCCCATAGGGGCGAGTTGTGGTATTTATTAAATAATACATGAGTATGTCCTTATTTATAGTTTTCATCATCTCTTGCACATTCACTTTCAAGAATGGTCCAGTTTTCATGATACTTATCACAAGTCACATTCTCTTCAAGGAATTGACTATAATCATATATACATGCTTCATAATTATTCATTTCATTAGAAGTTCATTGCCATGCTTTAAAATTTATAATATTTATATGACATATCTCGACATCACCTTTGAAAGGTCAAGTGCACCTTCACGTTATATTTCTTTATTTTGATGGAGGATTTATAAAATTAAATTAGTTTGCACGGTATTCACGTGCCCAATACTTTTCATACCAAATTTGATGACAAAAATTATCTTCACTCTTTGAAGGACCATATTCTTTGATAAGTAACACAATGATGACTATATGTTTTGTCCTTTGACACACTCATATTTATTTATACAATCACAATAGTGATTTTGTCATCTTTCAAATTTATCATGTACTGCTACCACATTCATTTTAGAGAATGGAGAAAAATTATGTGTTTGCTCATTCAAATTTATCGCGTGCCCAATAATTTTTCATCAAGAGCGCATTAGTTTGCTCATTCATCATTATATCAATAATATATTAGATTGGAATTTGAACCATCGAGACTTTAAACGACGTCTTGCCCTTTTGGTGAGATGAAACTTAAATCCACCGTCTTAACCTCAATCAATGACATTATATACAGTCCAAAATAAAATTCACCCTTGAGCCTTAAAATATCGTCACTTTGTTATTAATAGCACAAATAAGTTTTGTTATAATAACACTACAAAAGATCATATGTAAATTATTATCATTGCTAAACAAAACAAAGTTGATCCTCATAGGTGGCTCCGAATACTAGTTTTCAACTTAAAAGTTTTATGAATAATTCACTTATTGAAAGATCAACAAATTAATTTTGGCATAATCCATAAACATGACCCTTAACTTGACGTCAGCTGGCAACTATGACCTTTAACTTTGGATGTGCACAAGTAGACACTTAAACTTGTATAAAATTGAATAAATAGACACATCCGTCCTACATGACACCCTACATGGAAAGTTTGTGTCCTACGTGGCGTCCTACATGTATTATGCCATGTAGGACACGTGTGCCTACTTATTCAATTTTATACAAGTTTAAGTGTCTATTTGTGCATACTCAAAGTTGGAGGGCATTGTTGTCCACTGAAGCCAAGTTAAGGGTCATGTTTATGTATTATGCCTATAATTTTCAACATTAACTTCATTTATTGCTAGTTAAGAAAATTTCTTTCTTCAATTGTAATTTGAAGATAAAGCAACTAGAGGTAAACACTAATCATCACAATAAATAAAATGATACCTCACAATTTAAAAATTAAATAAAAACTTGATAAATGGACATAATAAAGTCTATATGTCAAATTGTCTCAACGACATGTAGGTTATATGTTAGCATATATTTTATAGATTCCAGAAATTAACATACTCTTTTTGTAGATACATACAAATCAAAATTAATGTAATTATTATTATGAAGGAAGCTTACCATAAAGCAAAAATATACCATTGACTTACCATTGACAAATTTGTTAATTGCCAACCTAAATGACATATCATTGCCTCTTCAAGAATCCTTCATGACAGAAAAATGCTTTTGATGATTCTAAAAGAAAATAAAATACTCCTCAAATATTAATTTGCTTACATTTTTAAAGCAACTATAAAACAAGTTATATTAGTACATATAACATATTATAATAATTCAAGAAGTAAATGATTAGCTAGTGAACGATAAACAAGTGTAAAAATAATCAATGATGCTGATCAAAGTTAATGTAAGTCAGCATAAGAAATTTGAATACCTTTTTTTATTTTTTATTTTGATATGCATTCCTTAAATTAACACATATATCTCATTTAAAAGTAACTATGTATTACTAGGTGATAACCACAACAAGGTATATCAACCAAATTAAAAATTTATATGTTATGCACGTTTAGTCTTCTAATGATTTCGGTGAGTTCAATTCTTCCAACAAGTTTATCAGTTAAGTATGTACTAATTATACTTTCAATATTTAGCTAAAAAATCCATGATATATTAACGATAATTACATTAGACGCATCAAATTTAGACTATCAAGTATTAGTAGACTTATACAACAAAATAGAATATACTCTATACTATTTATTTTTGGGCTAATACACTGTCAGATATGCTCATAGCTGAAGAGACGCGTGTTGATAACGTGTTATAAAATAAAGACAGAATATCAAAATCATATGAAGAGAGCAAAGGAAAATAGAAAGTAGAAATAAGAGTAGTAACTATTTTTGGGTGAATCTTTTCATTATAATTTCAATGCCTTTTTATAGGTAATATGACATGGAGTAGTCATATTGATAGATTTAAACAATATTTTGGTACAAGATTTGTGTACATTTGATTGTTGCAATGAATGAATTTCACGAACGAAATGACTTGCTCTAGATCCTTCTTTTTATAACTAGGAAACAAAGATAGTGCTTCACAAACTAAATACCCATTTTGTTGGATGCCTTTTTCTTAGAAGAAGATGTCACATTTTTGTAACACACTAAAATTCTCTAGCATAAAGTTGAGTTGAAAACTTTCCTTCCAATTGAGTTTCAGAATGAGATTTTTCTTGGGTCAACTTCAAACGACCATATCTCTTAGAATATAAAGAGTTACGTGGACTATAAGCTATCAAATTAAAGGTATTTGAATCTTCTTTCCAACGCCACCAATTTTGCAATAATCCAAGTTTTGAGGAAAAAGTTATGACCATTTTAGTAACCTGATACAGTGCAGTGACGAATTAACCAACATGAAAACATTAAAAAGGATCGTTTTTGTCTTTTTACCTCTAAGAAAATTCTAAACGAATTTCTTAACTAATTAAAGACCCAAAACAATCAGATTTTCATCTCTTATCATTCTCTTCTCTCTCAAACCCTAAGGCAAAACCCTAAGGAAAATCAAAGTAGAACACTCCATTCAAGATTCTTTCCATCTTTTTCAAGATTCTTCTTCAAGGTAAGTCTTTCTCCAAGAATTCCATTCTTTCCAACTCAAATTCCTCCATACAATTATAAATCACTAATGAAAATCATAATTCTTGTCCATAGAGATTTCAAGAAACTAATTCAAGAATCTCAAGAAAGGTTTTCTTGATTGTTCTCCTTCAAGCTAGGGTTTCAAGGCTTCTAATCAAGTTTTTCTTCAAGAACCTTGTTCTTCCAGGTATGTAAGGCTATCATAGTGCTGTAATAGTTCGTCCTCATACCTTACATCTACTTTCAAATCAGTAAAAGAGAAATCTAGGATTCTACCCCTAGATTTGAGTATTCATAGATGAGTTGATTTTGAGTTCTTGAGTTCCTGATTCTTTTTGAAATTATATTCCTAATTATTGAATTGCTATATATTTTTGAGATCCTTGAGTTGATTTGTTCATGTCTATAATTCAACATGAACCTTATTTTGAGTTATAAGTCTTGAGAAGCTTTTTAAAGTCAACACTTGAGTTTTAAACCGAGTTTTTGAGGAAGTAAAGATGAGTTTTGAGAAAGAGTTTATTTAAAACATGATTAGTATGTCAGTCGAGTATGCCATCAATGAAAATAGCAGTATGATATCTAGATATGCCATCAATGTTTATGCAGTATGACTTTCCGAGTCATCAATGATCATATCACAATCTGATTTTGAGAAAGAGTTTTCAAATATGAATTGAGTAAGAGTATAAGGGAACTAAGTATTCCCAAAGGTATAAATTTTTACATTGAGAAAAGAGAAACTTTGATTTCTAAATGAGTTAATGAGTTCAAAGATATTTCTGAGCAGTTACCTCTTTTAAGAGGATAGTTTGAGAAATTATCTCAAACTAGAGGAAGAGTATGTTTTTAAACATTGAGTATGAGTATGTATTATTGGGATTAGTAATGAGCACCGATATGGGGATGAGTTCAACCAACTGAAATCCTCATAAACCATGTATGTCAACATGGGTAAATGATCATACTTTTTAGATGAATCCTTAGTGCCTTCAGGTAGAGCTTAGTGGATCCACTTAGTTGAGGTGTTCTATACCCTGGTAAGGTATAAGACATTTCTGACAATGTGGGCGAGACACTGTATCATCACGTATCTCATAGTGATGGTTGTCGGTTAGAGAATCTCCCAATAGAGTTAAAGTGTATTTTTATATATCACTTATTATGTTGAGTTCAAAGATGAGAAAGTATTTTGTAAAGCTTTAAATGATTTAACTCCTTTATTTCTTTACGTTCAGCTTGAGTACATTGTTGTCTATTGCAGTCCTTTCTTTAAGTTATTTGTTATTCAACTATATTACATACTCGTACATTCAATGTACTGATGTCATTCTACCTACATATTTTAATGATGCAGATACATGTTCTTAGGATCCTCAACAAGAGTATGTTGAGATCACTTCATCTGCTCGTCAACTTTCCAGTGAGGTCTCCTTACTTCCGGAGGACTCCAGTTTTATGAGTTGTTAATATTAGTAGCATTTTGAGTAGTCGCGGGTCTTGTCTTGACACTCGTCTATATATAGTAGATGCTTCATAGATAGACAGTTTTGGAGAGTCTTTCAATTTCAGATATTTTATTTAAAACTTATGTTTCATACTTAGTATATACAACGAAGTTTTGATATTCAATAAACTATTTTTAAACGTTTCTTTCAGTTTGATGCATATGAATGCTTGAGTTATTCTTCCGCTTGTAGTAAGCCAGGATGAGGGTTTGATTGGGGACCAGTAATGGTTCTCAAGTGCCGGCCACGTCCAGGGTGTAGGCCCGGGTCGTGACAATTTTTATTGATCTTTCTGTTTTGTTTTTGTTTTTAATCTTTTTTATGAAGAGCATAAAACATAATTTTTTTAAAAAAATTGTTTATGTTGGAGAAATTATTATGTAACTGTTCCTTCCCCTATTTTAAATTAACAGTTATCCATTTTACAGAAAACAACTTCGGGTCACGTCGCGTCAGATCGGTCCACATGGGCGGCCCACGACCCAAAACTTATATCTCCCACTTTGCACACGGTGGACAAGACTCAAACCAAAACCACATCAACTAGACACACAATTCATACGACAAATAGTTTATGTGACTTGTGAGCATCGAACTTACCTTTAAGGTTTTATAAGCCCCACATAGGAATGCAATCACATGTGGAAGGAATTCACTACTTATATGAGAATATTAGTACTCACAATACCCCAGACTTCATTCACTACTTCAGTAGTTATTTATTCGATCCCTCATCCTCTTAAAGAGGTTAAATTGAGTTCATGTTTAGTTTTATACACATAATTACATTCAATACCAATATGGTTAGTGCAATAGCCAACTTGTGTATATAATTTTATTATTCAATTAATTGTCTTTCCTTTCTACTTGAATCTATCTATTCCTATTCAATTACTTTCCTAGACATGCACTGCATTGATGAATCATTCATGAATATTAGTAACACACTAAAGTAGCAACATCGATTGAAACTTCAAGAAACAACAAAAGGTCAAATGGTATTTCATTGAAAATTCATTTTAACTTTTTAGGGTCTCACACAATGAAGAAGCAAGGAACATTATTTCAATGACACATTGATCGCTTGACTCACGTGGTATGAAACATGTGCTACGATGGTTGCACCTTATACTGGTGTATGCAACTCATTATTTCAATTATACAACATCGTACAGACCTTGGTCTAAACACCTCCAAGTGTTTGACCCTAGTTTCTCTCTTCACTAATCCTTAAACTCATTTTCTTAGAGAAAATCTTGTTTGGCTCACTAAACAAGTCATAATATGGTGGTGAAACTTATCTCTTCAGGTTCCTCGATGTAAGAGGTGATTGCTCGTGTGAGAGAGCTAATCTCATGACTTGTTCGACACACTTTATTTCTTATAAAATATCACATGCATATTATATTTGAATATAAATCAAATAGTATTATATAGAAGAGAATATTATAACTATTAAGTTATTTTACAGTACTGGAATATCATCAAATGCTACACAAACCTAGAGTCTTAACATGTTTTTCAAACAAGTCTCTAGAGATGACCTTCTTAAAAGGGTCAACTATCATTTCATGTGTAGGAATATATTGTAAAGTTATTTCTCCACTTGCCACTACATTCTCACAAAGTTATATTTGATGTCAATATGTTGGGTCTTGATACTTAGGATCTTTCGTGTCACGCTTCGAGCCTACACCCTGGACGTGACTGGCATTCGAGGACCATTGCTGGCCCCAAGCGAACCCTTGGCCTAACACAACTCTCAGTGGAAGACTTACTCAAGTGAAATAGAACCACACAAACAACTCAACTCATAAATAAAGTAGTCAACTCAAAATACTCAAATGAACATAAGTGTTCAACTCACAGTCTTTAAAACATTAACAAGAGAAATGAAAGAAAGACTCCTCAAATACTACTGTCTATCTATGAAGCCTCTAATACTCTGAGGGATGTTGGGACAAGATCCCCAATCATCCTAGCAAAACTGAAATAGATGAAAAAAAAAAGATCCTCCAGAAGCAAGAAGGCTCACCAAAGCTAACTCGAACTGTTATGGTATCAACGAAGTGCCTGCTTGTATCTGCATCATGAAACGATGCATCCCAAATGACATTAGTGCATTGAATGTAGGAGCATGAAGGGTAAATACTCGACATAACATAAAAGCTTGAACTTGGAAAGAAGGAAACATACTAACCTCAACTCATGGATACTCAACTCAATGCAGTATAAAAACAACAATAAAGATGCAGTTTATATAAAGCATTTAAAACAATATATAACAACTCAATGTATTTAAAAATACAATAATAACTCAGTTTGTATGTGAAGATACACAATAACTCAATTTGGGAGATTCTCTAACTGAAAACCATCACTATGAGCTATATGATGATACAACGTCTCGCCCACGCTGCTAGAACTATCCTATATCTTCCTGGAGTATAAGACATCCTCAACTAAGTGGATCCACTAATATATGCTTAAAAAGTAATAAGGAATCATCTAAAAAGTATGATCCTTTCTATCCACGTTGGCTACATGATTTATGAGGACTTTCAGGTGTATGAGCTCGTTCCCATATCGGTGCTCATTACTACTCCCAAAAATATACTCATCTCATATGTTTAAAAATATTTTCTCATCCTCAAGCTTTGAGATTTTTACTCAAAAGGTTCTCTTAAAAGAGATTATACTCAAAAACTCCTCATGAACTCATTTGGAAATCGATGTTTCCGCTCCTTTTAAATGTAAAAACATTTACTCTTGGGAATACTTAGTTCCCATATATTCATTTTGAACCAAGTTTGTCATCCCCCGAGCCTACACCCTGGATGTGGCTGGCACTCGAGAATCATTGATGGCCTCAAGCTAACCCTTGGCTTGACTCAACTGGCAGCGAAAAACTTACTCAAGTGAAATAGAATCACACAATCAACTCAACTCATAAATAAAGTAGTTAGCTCAAAATACTCAAATGAACATACGTGTTCAACTCGCAGTCTTTAAAACATTAACAAAAGAAATGAAAGAAAGAATCCTCAAATACTACTGTCTATCTATGAAGCCTCTAATACTTTCAGGGATGTCGGGACAAGACCCCCGATCATTCTAAAAAAACTTAAATAGATGAAAATAAAAAAATGGATCCTCCGGAATCAATGAGGCTCACCAAAGCTAACTTAAACTGATATGGTATCAACAAAGCGCCTGTTGATGACCCTGCTCTCCTGTATGTGCATCATGAAACGATGCAGCCAAATGGCATTAATACAATGAATGTACGAGCGTGTAAGGGGAAATACTAAATATAACATAAAATCTTGAAATTTTAAAGAAGGAAACATACTCACCTCAACTCTCTTCAACTCAACCTCAACTCATGGGTACTCAACTCAATGCAGTATAAAAACAACAATAAATATGCAGTTTATATAAATCATTTAAATTAATATATAACAACTCAATGTATTTAAAAATACAATAATAACTCAGTTTGTATGTAAAGATACAAAATAACTCAATTTGGGAAATTCTCTAACCGACAACCATCACTATGAGCTATGTGATGATACATCATCTTGCCCACGCTGCCAGAATTATCCTATACCTTTTCGAAGTATAATACATCCTCAACTAAGTGGATCCACTAAGCTATGCTTAAAAAGCAATAAGGAATCATATAAGAAGTATGACCCATTCTACCCCCGTTGGCTACAGAGTTTATGAGGATTTTGAGTTCTATGAACTCGTCTTCATATCTGTGCTCAATACTACTCCAAAAAATATAATCAACTCATACGCTTAAAAACATTTCCTCATCCTCAAGCTTTGAGATTATTACTTAAAAGGTTCTCTTAAAAGAGATTATTATCAAAAAATCCTCATGAACTCATTTTGAAATCGATGTTTCCGCTCCTTTTAAATGTAAAAACAATTACTCTTGAGAATACTTAGTTCCCATATATTCATTTTGAAACAAGTTTGTAACGCCCCGATCCTACATATTAGACGTGGCCGCCACTCCAGAACCATTGCTGGCCCCAAGCGAACCTTTGGCATGGCTCAACTCTCAGTGGAAGACTTACTCAAGTGAAATAGAATCACACAAACAACTCAACTCATAAATAAAAAAGTTAACTCAAAATACTCAAATGAACATAAGTGTTCAACTCATCATCTTTAAAACATTAACAAGAGAAATGAAAGAAAGACTCCTTAAATACTACTGTCTATCTATGAAGCCTCTAATACTATGAGGGATGTCGGGACAAGAGCCACAATCATCCTAAGAAAAGTGAAATAGATGAAATTTTTAAAAGGGATCCTCCGGAAGCAAGAAGGCTCACCAAAGCTAACTCGAACTGCTATGTTATCAACGAAGCGTCTGTTGATGACCCTGATCTCCTGTATCTGCATCATGAAATGATGCAGGCCAAATGACATCAGTACATTGTATGTACGAACATGTAAGGGGAAATACCGAACATTATATAAAAGCTTTAAGTTGGAAAGAAGGAAACATACTCACCTCAACTCTACTCAACTCAACCTCAACTCATGGCTACTAAACTCAATGTAGTATAAAAACAACAATAAAGATGCAATTTATATAAAGCATTTAAAACAATATATAGCAACTTAATGTATTTAAAAATACAATAATAACTCAGTTTGTATGTAAAGATACAAAATAACTCAATTTGGGAGATTCTCTAACTGACAACCATCACTATGAGCAATGTGATGCTACAACGTCTCGCCCACACTGCCAGAATTGTCCTATACCTTGCCGGAGTATAAGACATCCTCAACTAAGTGGACCCACTAATCTATGATTAAAAAGTAATAATGAATCATCAAAAATGTATGACCCTTTCTACCCACGTTGACTACATGGTTTATAAGGACGTTGAGTTGTATGGACTCGTCCCCATATCGGTGCTCAGTACTATTCCCAAAAATATTCTCAGCTCATATGGTTAAAAAAATTTACTCATCCTCAAGCTTTGAGATTATTACTTAAAAGATTCTCTTAAAAGAGATTATCCTCAAAAACTCCCCATGAACTCATTTGGAAATCGATGTTTCCGCTCCTTTTAAATGTAAAAACATTTACTCTTGGGAAGACTTAGTTCCCATATACTCATTTTGAAAAATAAAACTCAACTCTCCTCATCCTCAAACTCAAGTACTCAAGTACTCAAGTCTTAAAATAATTTTTAAAAAAAGATTGTAAGAGACTTCTCAAAATGACTCCAAAGAACTCTCAAGACTTTGCCCTTAACTCTACCTTGAATTTTAATTATGAATTCAAGGGTTATGATTCATGTTATGAATGATCTCTCAATTTTTAGATGTAGTTTAGAGTAGTTAGAATCATAAAGGAGTAAAGTTACACCTTAAAAGAACTCAGACGGGTCAAACGATGGAAAACACTATGGGGAAGGTGACCCTGGCGCACTGAGTGGCGCGGGGCGCCAGCCCTCAAACTTCTGAGGGTCACTTCTGGCACAATGCTGGAGTGGCGCGTCAGCCCCTGCCTGAAAAACACGACGAATTTTGTTCTCTCATTTTCTGACCCTAATTCGCCTAGAATCAAATGGTTTCTTTCCAACCCTCTTAGATTCATTTATTCATCTTATTTACATGAAAATCTACTCGAAAATCCTCAAGAATAATTCTTATTAACAAGGTCCTCGCTTCAAGAATTCAACCAAACATCAAAATTCAAGAACGAAGAACAACACCTCAAGAATTTCATCAAGAACCTCAATATACTCAATCTCATGGATGAATTCGACAATGTAAATCATGATTGGAGTGTGGGTGAATGAACCTATCACTATGAAAGCTTACATACCTTAATTTGGTGTAATTCCTCGACAAATCTCACGAATCTTGACGAATGCCTTGAACCTCTTCTCTTTTCTCCTCTTGAACTCCTTTCAACACCCTAAGCGTATTTAGGATTGTAAAAACTGACCCAAATCAGTTTAGACCCCTAAAATATTAGTCAAAATATTTTAAGTTGATGGGTTAAGGAAAAGACCAAAATACCCCTCATTAATCCGGGTAACTTTTCTTAACTGGACATACTGACTTCAAATGAGCATATCTCCCTCACCCGAACTCGAAATTTAACAAACTCGGTGGCATTGAAAAGATGATTCAAATACCTTTCATTTGATATCTTATGGGCCACCTAAATCATCCTGTACTGAAAGATTTGGCCATTTGAAGTTGACCCAAAACTCACAACTTAAGCATAAGTTAAAAAATTCTAAATTTGGCGCTTTCCAAATTAGTTCTTTCTAAATTTAGCTCTTTCTAAGGCATGATGTTACATTTCGTGTGTGCGATAGCCGATTGACTATCACAATATAGATACATGGGACCCTTAGAATTCTTTATAATACTCAAATGCTCAAAAAAAACTCTTTAACTTAACAACTTCTTGTATTGCATATGCACAAGCCACAAATTCAGATTCCACAGTTGAAAGAGCTGTGCAACTTTACTTTTTGTTTTTTCATGAAATAGCACCTACATATAGTAAGAAAGCATAATCAAATGTTGATTTTCTATTATTTCGGTCACCAGCCCAATCGGTATCTGTATAACCTCAGATGAATAAGTCAGATCCACTATAACACAATGTATGATCCGCAAGTTCCTTCAAGTATTGGAATATTCTCTTTACTTCTTTCCAATGATCTCTTCCAGGATTCGATTGATACCTTCTAACCAGACTCACGACATAACAAATGTCTAAGCGAGTACACATCATAACATACATCAAACTCCCGACAACACTAGAATAAGGAACTCGAGAAATGTCTTCCTTTTCTTTTTCAGTCTTTGGTCACATTTCAAGACTTAAAGTTTCATCCCTTGTTGCAGGAGTATCCATGACAACTATTCATTCAAAAATGTTCCAATATTTTCTTTATATAAGTTTCTTGAGATAAACTCAAAAATTTCTTGGAACGATCCCTTTGGATCTTAACACCCAATATAGTCTGCTTCACCCATTTCTTTCACATCAAATAATTTTGAAAGTCATGACTTGACAGTTTTTACATACTCCAAATAATTTCTAGCTAATTAAAATTTCATCTACGTAGAGAGAAAGAATTACAAAATTTCTATTGGATTTTTTCATCGATCATGGTGAAATCAAATGACATCACCTCCTTATGAAATCTCAGGTACCATTGACTTGAAGATTGTTTTAGGACATAATTTGATCTTTTTAATTTACAAACTTTCTTTTCTTGGCCTTTAACAACGAAACCTACTGGTTGTTCCATGTAGATTTCCTCATTTAATTCTCCATTGAGAAAAGCGGTCTTTACATTTATTTGGTGTAATTCTAGATCTAAACGTGTAATATTAGCTAAAAGTAATCATATGGAGGTAAACTTCACAACAGGTGAAAAGTTTCCTCATAGTCTATTCCAACTTCTTTAGTAAAACCTTTTGCCACAAATCGTGTTTTGTGTTTTTCTATTGACTCATCCGATTTACATTGAACTTTTAGAATCCATTTATACCCAATAGCTTTACGTTCCTTAGGAAGGTCAAATAGATCCCAAACTTTGTTAGTTTTCATGGACTCTAATTATTCTTTCATCGCTTTTAACTATTCATCCCTTTTAGGGCTTGATAAGGCATCGGTTACAAAATTAGGTTTATCCAATTCTGTAAGAGATACCAAAAAAACATAATCCTCAATCTCATAAGATCATTTAGGTACACCTTGTACTCTTAGGCCTCATTTGTTTTCATTAAGATTAAGACCTCTGAATCTGAATACACGTCTGAATATTAAGATTTGCATTAAGAGCTAGGTGTCTAGATCTGAATACACATCTGAATATTAAGATGTACCTCCAAATCTAAACACTGAATGATTATTGTTTGTTTTCAATATCTGAATGTGAATATGAAATCAAACATTATATTAATAAAATGTTATAAAAAATTCATTTCAACAAAAAATATTACTTTTTGATTAAAAAAATATCAATCATCAAGCATAACATTAAAAATATCACGAATAAAAAATATTTTATAGGCACAATATGATATCAAAAAGTTCAATAAGTATGATAGATACTAATCGAAAAATAATAAATAAGGTATCACATTATCAGCGCGTATCATATATTTTGGATAATTAGAAAAACTAAAGAATTCTTATCTCTTTTCCAATAACCATTCCATATCTCTAACTCGTCACCTCTAACGTCATTCATGTTTTTTTGTAGCGAACACTTTCACAAAATATACTAACACATGTACTGTAATGGCTCTTCCCGTCCAAGTCCGTCTAATTTTTCCATATATTCTTCAAATGTAGGTGCACTGTTTTTTAATCAATAACTCCATAGCAGTAATCATCTTCCCATCAATTTCCAATTCAGACGAATAGGTTTTTTTTCTACCCCAAAACTTTTTTTTCCAGCTGAAACTGAAGATTGGGATGGAGAATTATTAGGAGCTTCATTATTTTGTCACCTGCTAGTTCAACAACAATAATATATTAATGTGATCACACAAACAGGTTTGATGATAAAAAATTCTTAGTAAAATTATTGTCCTAAGACAAAATTCTAATAAGAGACCTCAAATATGTATACATAGTTATTATTTTTAATTATGAATATAATTTTTTCACTCAAAAAACTTGATGAACATCAATACACAAAAAATATTATTGCAACAATGGTTCTTGACAAACATCAATACACCCTAAGAAAATTATTAGTATAAAAAAAAAGTACTTGTAAAGATTATGAAAACTTACCAGTTCAAGAGGAAAAATTTGGTGTTTGATTGAGAAGAAGAGGAAGAAAGTTTGTAGTTGTGAGAGAAAAAGTCACGCAAGGACCGAGAGAGGCGATACAGTATTATTTTATAACACATTAAATAAGTCTGAATGGTGTTAAGACTCTCCTGCAGATTTGATCCGTTCAGACCTATTCAGATCCATTAAGAGACTTTTTGAAAAAAGAAACAAATGGACTTAATGGGCTGAATATGAATCATTCAGATTCAGACCTAAAAACCAAACACACTTAATGAACTAAATCTGAATGATTAAGATTAATACGTCCATTAAGTGCAAACAAATGAGGCCTTACATATTTGAAGTTCAGATTCCTCAATAGGATTTTGGGATTCATAACTCCCGCTTGGACCAAAAATTATTTCTTGATCCATTGAATTATCAAGTATGTCTGAAGAAATTATATGATCTTCTGAATTCAATATCTCGTATAGAGGCTCACCTTCATCAATTTCATCATTTTTGGAAAAATCATTTTCTAAAAATCTGACATCTCATGATACAATTTCAATAATACTTCCATCCTCCAATTCCTCAATGAACATATATCTTTTGGAGTGTTCTGAGTATTTTTTAAAGATACATTTATTTCCTTTTGGACTTAGTTTACCAAACTCACCAAGACGATCTTTGATATATGCAACACAACCTAAGGTCGTAGATCATTTAGGCTTATTTTATGACCAGCTCAAAGTTCATAAGGAGTCGAAGATACTAATTTAAAAGGCCTTATTCAATATATAAGACACAGTCAATAATGCATCTCCCAGAAAGAGATAGATAAATTTGTCTATGCCATTATTGACCTAGTCATGTCCAATAATGTTCTATTCCTTTTTCAGCTACACCATTTTGTTGAGGTGTATAAGGAGTAGTTAACTATCTGATAATACCCTTTTCAGTACATAATTATTCAAATTATTTTGACAAATATTCACGTCCTCGATCGGTTCTTAAAGCCTTTATGCTTTTATCTAATTGATTTTCAACTTCATTCATATATCTTTTAAAGCACTCAAGTGCTTCAGATTTATGAGAAATCAAATAGACATAACCAAATCGAGTGAAATCATCAATAAATGTAATTAAGTATGTAGCACATGACCTTTCCCTCACATTCATTGGCCTAAAAACATTATAATGAATTAATTGAAGTGGGAACTCAGCTCTTTTAGCCTTCCCAAATGATTTATGTGTAGTATTTCCAGCAAGATAATTTTCACAAGTTGGCATATCAATTTTGGTGAAAGAACCTAAATTCCCTTATTTTGCCAACCTATTCATTCGATCTTACCTTATATGACCTAATCTTGCATTCCATGTAATAACATCAATATCATTGTCACTTGAATAACATGTCAATACACAACGATCAACATAATAGCCCTAAGTCAAAGGATAAGAATCTAAAACGATAAGACGATCATAACGAAGTCTAAAACCATATAAAAATTATCTAGAGCTATTCTAACACCATTACGACTAAAAAACAAGTAAAAACTAATGTCTAAAAGAACAAACACAAAAACTAAGTTTTGTCGAATCTCCGGAGCATATAGGACGTCATGCAACATCAAGGAACGACCACCACACAAGTCCACTTTGCAACTTCCTATCCCTTTGAATTCTAGTTTGACATTATTTCCTACGTAGATCCACCTTGATTTAATGAAACTCGACAAAACTCCACAAATTCTTCTTGATCTTGACTCACGTGGTCGATGGATCCTGAGTCTACAATTTACATATGATAAGATTCAGTTAGTAAAGAAGTGTTGAAAATATATGTAGCACTTAAAGATGCATTTAGAAATGCTACATTTTTTGGCTCAGTACATTCACGAGCAAAATGCCCCAGCACTTGACAATTGTAGAACTTTATTCTGCTCTTGTCTCTCTTTTTGAAAAATTATTTTCCTTTCTTGGAATTTGACTTATTTTCCTTTCTTGGAATTTGACTTATTTTCCTTAGAGAGTCCTTCTCAACTTTTTGTGTCTTTCTCATTTCTTTTCCAATTTTTCTTGCGCTTCAATCTTGAAAGATTTTGTACCCCTTGACTCTGTCACAAAGGTATTGGAAGCAATTTTAGTAGAACCAAGACACTCATCTTCAAGTTTAACATGGTGGGTAATATCATAAAAAGTTTTTATGCTATCATTATGGGTCAAGTTAACCTTCAAATGTTTCCAATTATTGCAAAGAAGCTGAATCACTGCTTGAACTTATTGCTCATCTGGAAGAACATGAACAATACTCTTGAGTTGAGCTATCATGTTTGACATTACCCTAAGGTGTTATTTGATATTTTGATCATGACGCTTCTTGTAAGTGTCAAATTTGATATTCAATTGTTGGAGGCGGGTTACAGACGTACCCTCATACGTTCCTTGCAGATGTGCCCACATAGCATGAGCAATAGGAAATTACTCACATTAATGTATGAGGTCATCAACCATATAACTAACTATTATTCAATGTGCAGTGGATTTGACTTTTTTTCCAAGTTTTGTAAGCTATAATATCCGTTATGTGTTGTGCAGAGTTACCCTCTTCTGGTTGATTCAAAACATGATTTATACTTTCTAGAGCATTTTTCTTTTCTAGTACATATAATATTTTACGACTCCAAATGTCGAAATTGTCACTGTTGAATTTTTTAGCAATAATATTTTTTGATGCCATGTCTGTTACGAGATATAATAAGGCAAAAATTTCTAATCAATTA
>JAJONZ010014563.1:0-11857 GCA_029582445.1 Solanum paucissectum | reverse complement strand
CCCCCCCCCCCCCCCCCCCCCCCCGGGGCATTTGTGAAACAAATTCAGGAAATTATGTAAGTAATCAATTAGCAAGATTCAAACTTTAGTTGTTATCAAGATGAAAAAGAAACTAGGGCGTACGTGTTACCCATAAGCTCATAACTCTGTAATCCTAGTAATAGCTATCCCTTCCTAGTGTATTACATGCAAAGTGATAAGTTAGGTATCTCTAAATCCTTGATCCGGCATCTAGAGAATTTCACCCCGCACCTTGGTCCAGCTACATATGTATAATTTACTAACCCTTACCTTTACCTCATACTAGACATCACATCGATGTATGTCTTAGTTTTCACTCTCGCACTAATCGACATTAGACTATTAGATAGTATCAGACTAAATCTATGTTGATAATTCTTTTCATGTTAATTACCTCCTTGGTCCGACAAGTACTAACAAGGCGAGTTCTAACGCGTGCACTCGTTAAAAAGATTTCTAAGCGAAAGAATTATTAATGCATGTAACAACACTATTCAAGAACTGCTTAATTACTATTCATACTTCGTTAATCACTCATGGTTCCCACAACCCTAGTTGTGGATTTAGTTACTCATGCTAGGAAGAACACAATTCATAGTTGTATAAAAAGAATTCATGAACTTACTATTAGAGTAGAAGAAATCCAAAAACCCAACTTGAATTGCAAAGTTAAAATCTTCCAAACGAACTTAGCAAATCAAGAATCTCTAAAATTGCAAGTAAATCTTCAAAGCCAAACACTAGAATAAAAGTAATAAAATCTAACTCTCTAAAATGACGTTTACATGCCCTATATATAGAAAAATAAGTCCTAACTAAAAAGGAAATGAAATAAGGAAATAAAGTTGCAGGATGCGTCTTCATTCTATAAGACTGACCTACGGTCCGTAAGTCGATCTACGGTCCGTAGGTCCCTTCCGTGGCTCAAGACTTGAGCAATTTTTCTTGTTCAAAATCTGCAAAATATCTATCGCAATCGACGATTCAACAGTACGGACCGTAAGTCAATCTATGGTCCGTAACTCTTCTCCGTAACTCCACACTTAGATTTTTTCAACATTAGGTACTGAAACCAATCTCTGAATGATTTGACGGAGCAACAGTACGGTCTGTATGTCACAACCATGGTTCCACACTTGGTCAAGAATTTCCTGATCTTCAGCAGTGCCTTTCCTGCTCTTCTACGAATATCATCTACGGGGTGTAATTGGACCTACAGTCCGTAAGTTGCCTCCGTAGATGCCCTTTTCTACACTTTTTTCAGTTGTGTCTTCAAGTTTCCGTGCCTGAACCTATTCCCCGCAAACATGAGAAAACACATATAAACTAATACAAAATATCCCTAGACACACACAACTCTCAAGTGAAATATATCAAAAATACTGTAAACTCACGGTACTTCAGTAGGTCCGCGACGCGAACCTGCTCCCTCACTGTATATTGTGAACAGATTAAACCAGTCCGCGACGTGTTGCCATCGCACACTCCTCTGTTACGCTAAATTGTTTTCCACACGATTGCTTCACCTCCGCGACGCGGAGTTGCTCTATTACAGTGTATTTTTCCAGCTTCTTGGCCATTCTTCTTAGCAACTTAGGCTTCTATTTTCCGACCTTTTGCATTGTGCCCTTTTTAGCTCCTTTTTCTTTGTTTTTCACCCTGAAATATCTAATCATACTGGTTAGAGGAAACACAATCAATGGAATCTAAAAGTTCAGTTCTAATTAAGAATTTGCTCTCAAACTTAGCTATATATATGGAATAAATTGGTTATTGGGCGCATAAATACGCCTAAGATCACCACCCCACTATTAAAGCTTTGTTCGTCCTCGAACACTTCTACACTTTCAAACATACGACGACTCTACTACACTTCCCTCTAAAGGCATTCCAGCTTTGGCCACAACAACTACCAGAGCTTCCCAACAGCATAGCAACATCATTCACCCAATTGGACAACTCGCACAAAACCTTTTAGCCTCAAGAATGGATCTTAGAGCGCAGCAGACTTATGCACAGTTTTTTTTTTTGGATACATAGTTATATCAGTTACCAGACCTCATTAAACATGTGCCCTCACCACAAGTGAACACCCTGATTTACTCACACATAAAATTTCACACAATAATGGGTGTGGGAAGCAAATTTCGCTCACACTCTCAAAAGAATTCACATGCCACAACCAATGAACCATAGGCTTGCCCTTAGTGTACTGCATCACCACTTTCAAGAATACGGAAGTTCAAGATCAATTAGGTCTTTTAAGGGTTGTATTGTAGGCTAGGCGACGGGTAAGACTATTTTTGAATATAAATAGTGATTGCATTCTCAAGCGCTTTAATACAAGACAAACTTCATTTTTATTTTTATTTTTGACCTTCTTTTAATAACCTTATTCTTATTCCCCTTTTCTTAAACCACTTGACCCTTTGTTGTAAGGCACTCAACATTCCTTTCTTCCCACCATTTTTATTCTCAATTCATCACAAATATATATATTTAAACGAGCCAGACTTATGTTGGGGCTTCCCACTCATTCTTTTGTTTCCTTCACTATTTCTCACGCAAAGCGCTTAGGAACTTTTGGATCAAATTTATAGGCCATAGAAGGAACGAGAATTAGCTTCATGCTCGACTGCCAAAGAATAAGCTTAAGGCTCAAAAGGGTTAACTAAGGATAAACATTAAGGTGGGTACAGGAAGAAAATGAACCATGCTATTAAACAAATGCCTATATCACTTCCTCAACTCCTTATCCTCATTTTTCGCTTTGCAGACACGTCAGGCAAGTTCTAGACCTCAATTAGTAGCAAGGAATACACAATTCTTACACACATGGCACACATTCAAATAAGACTGATCACTACTGCTAAATTAGGTCTTAGGCCTAACTCACACCCCAAAAGCTAGCTTAAAGGGAGGAGGATTGCCCAAGCCTTTTCAGGAGTCCACTCATCTCATTAACCACCGATATGGGACTTTTGTCATTCTTTAACACCCCACCTCACGCCCAGTGCTTAGCATCTGGTGCGTGGGCAATTTTGATTTTGGGGGCCCCAACATCGGGTGAGACGGGCCCTGCTTTGATACCATGTTAAATTAGGTCTTAGGCCTAACTCACACCCCAAAAGCTAGCTCAAAGGGAGGAGGATTTCCCAAGCCTTTTAAGGAGTCCACTCATCTCATTAACCACCGATGTGGGACTTTTGTCATTCTTTAACAACTACAGACTACTTTCCAATCACTGACACATATCATTTTTAAGCACACGCCCTTTAGAGTCACATAAAAGGGCCTAAATGTCTCAACACAAAGTCATCCATTATTTTCAACCTTCAGTCTAACTCAAAGCAGTTGTGCAGCCTTAGCAAAATGCCAACCCTACAGACCCAAATGACGAAAACGGCCTTTAAGACGGTTTTCATCCATCTATCATAGGGCGGCTTGACTCAACTATGACACTGACTCAATCCTAAGAAACAAAATCTTTTTTTATATATGGTTCAACGGGACTGTCCATTTCTGTGACATAGCATTTCGAGTCCAAACATGCATGTAGAAATCAGATCATCTCACCTGTTGCGCTCTGTTGTAGTGAGGATGGGTTCATGCATGTTCTTCGGTCCGTTTGTCTTTTTGACATCTAGGGGTGTGGTGGACAAAGGTGCCATGTAGTCCACACTTTCCTTTGGATCTCTAACTCGCCTGCACAAATTAATGATTAGTCCCCCAAAATCATACATTTGACCTCGATGTACTCTTGCCTTTCACATGGCCGATTTCAACACCGCTCCTATATTTATAGGGACGTCCTTCATCAGAGAAGACACCAAGCACACACGGTCCCTCGTCACTTCAGTGTAATGCAACCATGGTATGAAGCAATTCATTACAATTTTTAGCCACACCCAGGCTTCACGATTCATGTGAGCATAAGAATAAGATTGATGATAGCCACGGTGCCCATGCCTAATCCACTTTGCAGTGGACTGTTCTCCACACAGAGTGTGTCTAATCTGCTGATCAGGAGGGCTGATATTTAACCCCGTCAGGACATGAGAAGGGGAATCTGCAGTGCCCAATATTTGATTTATAGCTAAGGGTATCAGAGGGACCTCCACGTCATGCACTATTATAAATTGAGAATGAGCATCGGGTTTCCAATTTGCATAGAATTCCCGCACCATACTAACATTGCACTCTCTTGGATTCTGAAAGATGAATCCCATGCGCAACTCTTGTAGGCGGCGCATAATGCGAGGCAACTCCATCTCTAATTGGACATCATCAAGTATCACATCCTAGAAGTACTTGGCTTCAGTGTGTGATTTATACCACTTCTTACCCTCTCAGATGTGACTGCCTTAGCCCCGTAGAGTTAAGTCTGCCCTCTTGGGACTGCGGATGCTGGGTGAATGGTTGTACCCATCCTCACTCTCTTACGACTGCTAGACGAAACCGTTTTGCCAGACCTTTGTGCGCTAGACATGTTATCCTGCAATCAGACAGTTATCATTTTAGTTAATGAGACCCAATCATGAAAGATCACCCCACACTTATTTTCAAGCACCACTTTGACAAACAACACGGTACTCAGACTTCCCAATGTTATTTTCAGCATATTATTCACAAATTTCATCATATTTTAAGCATACAAACCCCTTAACACTGTGATTCTACTCAAAAAAATTCGAACCAACAGCCATGCTTTTACTTCAATCATTCCCCTCATAACATATTTGCTACTCAAGACTTCACAAAACCCAATTTTCACCCTAAATAATTTGAAGAATCCTCTTTCTACTTCCCCCATAATCACTCAACAAGATAACCATACACAAGTTCCAAAACTTAGGCTAAACGCTTAAATCATTTCACCTAACATCACAATTTATACCAAGAACAATCAATTACAGAAACATTACCCATCAATCCATACCCCTTCATGAACTTACAAAAAAAATTCACCCTAAAGAGAGAAGAAAAAATGTGAGAAACATACCTTGAGTGTTAGAAAGAAGGAAAATTTAAAAACTTGATGATGATCTTGCAACTTCGCGACACGGATTTGATTGTGGAAAGGAGTTCGGGTTGAAGAGGGAGTAAAAACTGTTCTTATTTCTAGAATGAATGAGGAAGAATGGATAATTTTAGGGGTTAAAAGGGGATGGGGGTCGGGTTTTACCATATTAGTCGGGTAAAACACGGCTTTTTAAATGACAAATCTCGAAAACTTACCAGGTTCGCGACGCGAAGCTGTCGCAGACATGCCTTGTGAATTTTGCATCGTCACACGGGAAAACTTATGAGCAGTGGAAACAGGCCTGCGACGCGCTCCAATCGCGGACTCCACTATTAATCCCTCACAATTTTTGTAATTCTCAGCAACATCTCCGCATCGCGGAGCTGTTGCAGACATGACTTGGGATTTCCATATTCGCCTGGGGCCTTCCTCTTACAGAAAAAAGTCTGCGACGCGCTCCACTCGCGGACTCCACTATTTTTTTCGCCCAGCATTCCCTTTTTTTTTTTACAAATTATAACTTCTAATATAAATAAACAACCCTATGACTCAAAATAAACGAAACTAACCTATCAAAACAAAATACAAAGAAAATATCCTCTAGAGTACAAAGTCATGGGTTGCCTCCCGAGTAGCGCCTGATTTAACGTCGCGGCACGACTCAGCTCCCCATCATTCATTGCTTAACTCTAAACTCTCTTCTTCTCGATCCACCTCTTGTCTGAAGTAATGTTTCACCCTCTAACCATTCACTATGAATATGGATTGTTTTCCTTCATTCCATAACTCCATAGCTCTGTGTTCTGTCATGTGCACCACCTCAAAAGGTCCACTCCATTTTGACTTCAACTTACCTGGAAACAACCGCAATCTAGAGTTAAACAATAATACCTTTTGCCCAGGCTCAAAGATTTTGGACACAATATGCTTATCATGCCATTGCGTAGTCTTCTCCTTATAGAGCTTAGCATTTTTATAGGCATGAGGTCTGAATTCCTCCAATTCATGTAGCTGACCCATCCTTTTTCTCCTGGCTAGCTCAAGGTCAAGATTTAATTTCTTCACTGCCCAGCAAGCCTGATGTTCTAATTCAACCAGAAGGTGACACGCTTTACCAAACACCAAGTGATAGGGAGAAGTCCCTATAGGTGTCTTATAGGTGGTCTTGTACGCCCATAATGCATCATCAAGCTTCATTGCCAAATCTTTCCTTTGGGAATTTACTATTTTCTGCAGAATCTGCTTCACTTCTCGGTTTGACACTTCTACCTGGCCACTAGTTTGAGGGTGATACATTGTAGCCACCTTGTGCCTGACTCCATATTTATCTAAGATATTCTTCACCAATTGATTTATGATGTGCATCCTTCTATCACTGATTATTGCTCTAGGAGTTCCAAACCGAGTGAAGATATGCTTCTTTAGAAACTTCATCACCACTTTAGCATCGCTAGTAGGAAAAGTTATTGCTTCAACCCACTTTGACACATAGTCCACAGCCACAAGTATGTATTGATTTCCATTGGATGGAGGGAATGGTCCCATGAAGTTGATCCCCCAGACATCAAATATTTCGACCTCCAAGATGTTATGCAAAGGCATCTCATGTCGTCTAGAGATAGTTCCCATCCTCTGGCATTGATCACAATTTTTCACATACCCTGCATCATCTTTAAACAGAGTAGGCCAGAAAAAACCTTATTGGAGCACCTTATGTGCAATGCGCTCACCTCCATGATGACCACCATATGCAGACGAGTGGCAACTATCCATTAATTATCTCATTTTAGACTTAGTCACACACCTTTTCATCATTCCAGACCTTGCTTGAAGAGATAAGGCTCATCCCATATGTAGAACCGAGCATCATAAATTAGCCTCTTATTTTGATGTGTGGTTGCACCCGGTGGGAACAATCTGCTCACTAAAAAATAAATAATATATGCATACCATGGTAGTTCTCTCACCTCTAGCACCAATAGTTGTTCATCAGGAAACTCTTCCCGAATTTGACCTTGCTCTCCCACATATGACGAACTTTCCTATCTTGATAAGTGGTCTGCAATCTGATTTTTAGAACCTCTTCGGTCCTTGATCTCTATGTCAAACTCTTGCAGTAATAGAATCCACCTAATTAACCGCGACTTTGCATCCTTCTTATTGAACAGGTACCTGATAGCTGCATAGTCAGTATAAACAACAACTTTAGTCCCTACCAGGTAAGATCTAAATTTGTCAAAAGCATAGACCAAGGCTAACATTTCTTTTTCAGTCACTATGTAGTTGGTTTGGGATGCATCAAATGTTTTGCTTGCATAATATATTAAGTGAAACACCTTCTCTTTCCTTTGCCCTAACAGTGCTCCTACAGCCACATCACTTGCGTCAGACATAAGCTTAAAAGGAAGATCCCAATTTGGGGAGTCAGGATTGGAGCTTCTATCAACTTCTTCTTCAAAGCTTCAAAAGATTGAATGCATTGCTCATCGAATACGAATTTCATCTCCTTTTCTAGGAGACTGAACATGGGTCTTGCAGTCTTAGAGAAATCCTTGATAAATATCCTGTAGAAACCAGCATGACCCAAAAAACTTCTCACTCCTTTAACAAATACTGGGGGAGGTAGCTTTTCAATGACTTCCATTTTGCACGATCAACTTCCAGCCCTCTCTTTGACACCTTATGGACCAGTACAATCCCTTCCTTCACTAGAAAATGACATTTTTCCCAGTTTAGGACAAGATTAGTTTCCTTGCATCTAGCCAGCACCCCGTCCAAATTTTCTAGACACCGATCAAAAGACTCCCCAAAGACTGAGAAGTCACCCATGAATATCTACACAAATATTCAACCAAATCATGAAAGATAGCTATCATACATCTTTGGAAGGTGGCTGGAGCATAGCATAGCCCAAACGGCATTCGCTTGAAAGCATATGTCCCATAAAGACAAGTGAATGTAGTTTTCTCCTGGTCCTCTGGTGCAATCACAATTTGGTTGTATCCTGAATAGCCATCCAGGAAACAATAATATTCTTACCCAGCTAACTTGTCCAGCATCTGATCAATAAAAGGAACCGGGTAGTGATCCTTTCTGGTGGCCTAATTTAATTTCTTGTAATCCATGCATATTTGCCTCTCTGTCACTGTTCTGGTTGGAATCAACTCATTCTTTTCATTGGTGATCACTGCCATGCCTCCCTTTTTAGGCACACACTGAACCAGGCTGACCCACTTATTATCTGAAATCGGGTAGACAATACCCGCATCCAACCATTTAATCACCTCCTTGCGCATCATATATTTCGTCACTGGGTTTAGTCTGCGTTGAGGTTGTACACTTGACTTGTGACCCTCCTCCATAAATATCTTGTGCATTCATAAAGTTGGGTTGGTGCCATGTATGTCAGCCATCTGCCAGCCTATCACCTTTTTCCTCTTCCTCAATATTTTCAGAGAGGCCTCAACCTGCACTTCAGAAGAAAGGATTACAGGTAAAGATTTATTGACACCTAAGAATGCATACCTGAGATGAGAGGGGAGAGCCTTTAACTCCAACTTTGGTGCTTCCTCAATTGATGGCTTGGGAGGTGATCCCAGAGACTCTGTTTAATGTCTCCACAAACTTGTGAAGCATACTCACATTCCGGACATCGAACGCTAGCCAACTCCTGGGATTCATAGTCTCCCTCAATGTCTTGCCCAATTAACACTTTCTCTAAAGGGTCTCGGGCTTCAACATATTTAGTTGTCACTTCCTCATCAATGACTGTAATTGCTGACCGCTCCTCATATATTGCAAGCAGCTTCATTGCCTTGTACACATCAAATACCTCTACCTTGTCATGAGCCCTCATTGTCAGTCTACCAACCGCCACATCAATTAACGCACCACCAGTTGCTA
This sequence comes from Solanum paucissectum, assembly GCA_029582445.1. Taxonomy (NCBI): domain Eukaryota; kingdom Viridiplantae; phylum Streptophyta; class Magnoliopsida; order Solanales; family Solanaceae; genus Solanum; species Solanum paucissectum. The sequence goes on along the minus strand of JAJONZ010014563.1, from coordinate 2,910 downwards.
GGAATGGGCGTCCCAAAATAAATGGGACCTCTGGGTCAGGCTCAAAATTCAAGATGACAAAGTCTATGGGGAAAATCAGAGTTCCCAATTGGACTAAGACATCCTCAATAACGCCATTTGGCCTTGCTACCGAGCGGTCGGCTAACTGCAACATAATGGTTGTGGACTTGGGCCTTCCTAGTCCTAACTTGAGAAACATGGACGTATGCATCAAGTTGATACTTGAGCCCAAATCACACAACCATCTTGCCTCAATACACTTACCAATTTTTATTTGCACAGTCAACTCCCTGGATCTTTCAAGTTAGTTGGGAGCCTATTCTGGATCTTAGAACTGCACTCCTCAGTGAGTGCCACTATTGCATACTCAGCCAATATACTCTTGTTGGCTACCACATCTTTCACATATTTGGCATACTTAGGAATACCCTGCAACACATCAATCAAAGGCAAGTTAACATGTACTTGTTTGAGTAACTCAATAAACTTACTGAAACATTCCTCCTCCTTCTGCTTTTTGAATTTCTATGGGAATGGAGGAGGTAGTTTTGCTTTTGGTTCCTCATCCACCATTTGCTCACTTGGTGCAGCTTCATCTACCTCCTTTCCTTTTTCTTCTACAACTTTGGTCTTTGGCATTAAATCCTCCAATGGACGACCACTACGAGTACTCACAACATTTATCTATTTTGGGTTTGGATTAGTATTGCCAGGCAAACCCCCTTGTGGTCGGGAATTCTGTGCACTAGCAAACTGCCCAAACTGCTTCTCTAATTTTTGAGTTGCTAGTTGATTCTTTCAGACATCTGCTTCTAACTTATCTTGGTCAGCCATGATTTTTTTTAGCATGTCCTCCACACTCATATCACCTTGCTTGGAAGCCTGTTGATTACCATGACCTTGCTGGTTTCCATGGCTTTGCTGATTGTAATGTTGTCTACTACCTTGTGGCCTATACTTGTTTTGTCCTTGATGTTGGTTTTGATTACCACCCATGAAAAGTTTGGATGATTCCGCCAGCTTGGGTTGTAAGTATTGCCATAGTTTTGGTGATTTCCTCATCACTGGGAATTACCTACAAAATGAACAGATTCTGGGTTCGCTCCACATACCTCAGCATTGTGATCTCCACCTCCACATAATTCACACCAAGCTGGTGGTTGTTGCACCATATTAACTTGAGCTTGTTGTTGTCCTAGTGACATGTTGCTGAAATGAGTAGCCATCATATTTTGCATTGCTGAAATCTGTGCAGTCAGAGTTGTCACTGCATTCATTTCCAACACTCCAGCAATCTTTGGTATGACCGGTTTAGCTCCTCCTCCATTCCACTCAGGATTACCTTGTGAAATTCTATTAAGCAATGTAAACAGCTCAGCATATATCTTCTCCAAAGCTTGTCCACCTGCAGCAGAATCAAGTAAAATTTTTGTGTTTGGTTCCAACCCTCAATAAAGGTATGGACCAACACTTCGTTAGCTTGATGATGATGTGGACAACTTAACAGCAGGGACTTAAACCTGTCACAAGCTTGGTACAAGTGTTCTCCTCCTTTTTATCGGAAGCTTAATATGTCGCTTCTCAGCTTGGCTGTTTTCCCGGATGGAAAAAACCTTATCAAGAACTTCCAGGCAAGATCATCCCAAGATGTTATGGAATTTGCTGGCTCAGAGTTCATCTATCTTTTTTCTTCCCCTAGCAGAGAAAAGGGGAATAAAGCGAGCCTCACATAATCAGAGTTCACTCCGGTTGGGGTGTACGTGTCACTGATCTCGAGGAAATTCTAAATATGCACTCGTGGGTCCTCATGAGATAGACCAATGAACTGTCCATTTGTGTGTAATAGTTGCACCATGTTCTGTTTCAATTCAACCCTCCCACCAGCTGCAGGTTTCTCAATACTTGAGGTAACATTGGTGGTCTGTGGGATTGCCACATCTCTCACTTTCATTTCTGCCATCACTACAGGTGTGTCTTGATCCTTCCTTTCTTCTGAAGTTTCTGGTTCACTAGCGACAAGAGGAACAGGATATGTGAGTCTTATTTGCCTTCTCCGACAACGAACAAATCTCTCCGGTTTAGCAAGAGGCTCTACCAAGTCCTGGTCGTCTTTCAGTGTGAAAACCTGACACAACCTATGAAATAAAAAGCCAAGATCAAGTTGTCAACACTTGTACAAATAATTTAGAAACTCAAAAATTAGATATTTGTCGATTTTAAAGTCTCCAGTAGCGGCGTCAAAAACTTGTTGCGTCCAAAAGCACACGCAAGTGCACGTGGTCACTCAAGTAGTACAGCGACTCTTTCAAGCCGGATTATTGAACCCAAAAGACTTCAAATCAACAAACACTAACTTTATTGTAACGAAACTAAATTTACTTATGAGACAAACGTTTTCAAGAATTTGCTTATACCAACTAAAGTAAACAATCTCAAAAATTATTCATTATAATTAAACAGTTTCAAACAAGGGAATTTCGCAATTTGGGAAAATATTCCAGGGTTGTAACATATACCGATTTCAAGCATAATAATAACTCATCCAAGCATTCGACAGGTTAACCTCATTACAGATGTACAAGGTTAATTTTATGATCATGATCTCCCGACCTCTAATCGCCTACCACCATTGACAGCCTAACTACATCATTGAGCGGGGATAGGCATGAACCAGTGGTGGAGCATTAAGCTATTATCTTGCATATTAATCAAGCGCGGTATATAGGTATAAGCCTATCCTATATACGAAACACTCTAAGTTTTACCCTAGAATGAACACGCTTCTCACATTCTTCGGTCTATCCCTCTATTCATCTTCCGAATTCAAGAGTGGACAATGAGTTTATTTTAATGTTGATCAGTCATTAAAATAGTTAAACAAGAATGTAAGCATAAATCATAAGAAAACCC
>JAJONZ010014562.1:0-29716 GCA_029582445.1 Solanum paucissectum | reverse complement strand
GGGTTAGACCCATTTCCCACTCAATTTGACCCCCTGAATAAGAATATGAAGTCGAATTTCCGAAATCATGTACGGATTTTGAGATATATGGAAATTACAATTATAGGTGTTTCCGAAGCACATTTTCGGGCATTTTTGGGGTCGTTTCAACGATAATCGGGGTGGATACCAATTTTTCTTTCAGACACTTGAATGCGACCATACAAGCATCATCAAAATAGAATTTCACTTCCTTCTCTAGGAGTTTGCATAGTGGTTGTGCAATCTTTGAGAGGTCGTTAATGAACCTTCGGTAGAAATCTGCATGACCCAAGAAGCTGCGAATACCTCTCACTGAGATTGGTGGGGGTAATTTCTCAATGACCTCAATTTTTTCCTTGTCACCCTCCAGACCTTTTTGCTACACCTTGTGCCCAAGAATGATTCCTTTCTTCACCATAAAATGACATTTCTCCCAATTGAGAACCAGATTCGTATCCACGCATCTTTGGAGCACCTGTCCCAAGTGTGTCAAATATTCCTCAAATGTGTCCCCTACGACTGAGAAGTCATCCATGAATACTTCCATAGAGTTTTCGACCATATCCGCAAAAACAGACAACATGCACCGCTGGAATGTTGCTGAGGCATTACATAACCTGAATGGCATCCTTTTGAATGCAAATGTTCCATAAGGGCAGGTAAAAATGGTTTTCTCTTGGTCTTCCGGTGTGATAGAGATCTGATTGTAACCGGAACATCCATCTAAAAAGAAATACCACCCCCTTTCTGATAACCGGTCTAGCATTTGATCCATAAAGGGAATTGGAAAATGGTCTTTCTCGGTCCATGAGTTAAGCTTTTGATAATCCATGCATACTCACCATCCAGTCATCGGTCTTGTCGGTACAAGTTCTCCTTTTGCATTTGGGACTACAGTTATATCTCTTTTTTTGGTACACATTGCACTGGACTTACCCACTTTATATCTGCGATAGGGTAGCTCACTCCTGCATCTAGCCACTTGATGATCTCTTTCTTCACCACTTCTTGCATTGGAGGGTTCAATCTCTGTTGATGCTCCACACTAGGTTTACATTCACTGTCAAGCCGAATCTTGTGAGTACAGATCCTAGGAGGAATTCCTACTATATCGGCTATTGTCCATCCAATAGCTTTTATTTGCTTCTGCAGTACTTCAATGAGCAATTCCACCTTCCGTTCGAGCAAATCAGCTGCAATAATCACTGGTAACATATTATTGGTTCCTAAGAAGGCATATTTTAGATGAGAGGGTAGGACTTTTAATTCCAAATACAGGGGTTCCTCTATTGATGGCTTTGCAGGGGGACTTTCTCTATTTTTTAGGTCGATGTCCAACTTGATTGGATACCCTGAGTATACTCCTAGCCCTGATAAGGCAGCTACCATTTCCCCTTAGCCTTGATTTTCAGATTCATCATAGTTAGCGAGCACATAATCAAGGGGTTCATTCTTTCGCATTAAATGTCTAACACTTGCCACTGCCTCATCTATAACATCCTCAGTAGACACCACATATATATTACTTGGTTGCTTCATGAATTTACAATTATTGAAGGTCACCTCATCATCGTTCACACGGAACTTCAATTTTCCGCTTTCGACATCCACCAATGCTCTCCCAGTAGCCAAGAAAGGGCTTCCTAAAATAATGGGGATTTCAACATCGATTTTACAGTCAAGAATCACGAAATCAGCTGGAAAGATGAAACGATCCACTTTTACCAATATGTCATAGAGTATCCCCACTGGGTGCTTGATTGATCGATCAGCCATAAGGAGTCTCATTGTGGTTGCCTTTGGTTTACCCAAACCAAGTTGTTTGTATATTGCATAGGGCATCAAATTAATGCTTGCTACCAAGTTGCACAAAGCTTTCATGAATTGGAGCATGCCAATTGTGCATGGAATTGTGAATGCCTCAGGGTCTTCTCTCTTAGTGATTGACTCATTTGTCATAAATGCGTTAAAACTATGGGGCACCTTAATCGTTTCATACTCCAAGCTCCTTTTGTTTGTAACTAGCTCCTTCATGAATTTGGCATACTCCGGCATTTCCAACAATGCTTCTACTAGAGGGAGGTTAATTGACAAGTTCTTGAATACTTACAATTTTTTTTTGAACTCCTTATCTTCATTCTTCTTTTTCAAACGTTGAGGAAATGGTGGGGGTATTTTGGGTAAAGGGTGTGTGATTTTCGGAGCTTGGATATGTTGCTCTGCATCATCTTGTGGTTCTTTGGCAAGGTTTAGTGGAATAGGTGATTCCCGTTCCTCTATTCCCTGGCCCTCTTCCTGCATGTGAGGATCCTCATCTGCCATCACATTCCCTTTTACAATCTTTCCACTGCGGGTTACCACAGCCAGCCACCTTTCATTATCTTCCATTAGTGTTCTGGAGGAATATTTCATTGTTAATAGACTCAGTTGACCTTCGAGTGTTTTGATGGCGTCAGCATGAGAATTTACTTTACTGTTTAGTGATGAAAAGTCAACTCTCATTCCTTTCAGCAAATCATCAGAGCCTTCAACTTTATCAAGTATGCGTGACAATAGATCATTTACCCGAGGACTACTTGCGCTCCCTTTTGATTTTGGGCTTTCACTCAATTGAGTACTCCTCATGGTCATATTGCTCAGTCCAGTTGTGGCAATATCTCCTTGATTCTTTATCCATATAATGGCTCCAACCTTGATTTATGCCCCGCTGTTGATAGCGTGGGTGGAAACCCTCCTCATATCTTGTGGAGTTCCAACCTTGATTCTCCCCTGGTCTTAAGTAACCGGATGAAGAACCCCCCTCAATTCTTTTTGAGTTCCAACCTTGATTCTCCCCCGGTCTCAAATGACCAGAAGGGGAACCCTCCTCAACTCGAAATACTCCATACGTCCCCTTCATGCGCTCGTGTATCACTTCTATTTGCGAGAACATTTTTTTTTGTTTTCGTCCCTTTCCCTTTCTTTTTTGAGTTGTTCTTGCGTTAATCTGAAGCACAGTGGGGAAACTTGGTCATCTTTTGTGTACCATGCTTGATTTACATAAGTCATGCCATCTAGGAGAAATGTTGCTACTTCAAATGATTGTAACATTACTCCTCCTTGCACCAGCTGATCAGCTATCCCTTTATTAACTGAATCCAGACTACGGTAAAAATATTGGAGCAGTAACTCACTCGGCAATCCATACGTTGGATATTTTCGCAAAATTCTCTTAAATCGTGTCTAGGATTCGTGAATTGGTTCGCCCTCTTTTTGATTAAAACTTTGTATGTCGTCTCTTAGTTTCATCATTTTTTATGGAGGGAAGAATCTTTCATGAAAAGACCTTACCAGCCCCTCCCATGACTTGATGGAGTTCTTTGGAAGCTCAATCAACCACCTAGTGGCTTCCCCGGTTAATGATAGTGGAAATAAGCGCAACTGTATGCATTCCTGCGATAGACTCTTGAATGACAGAGGTGTGCATACTTCTATGAAGCTTTGTATATGTTCATACGAGTCTTCATGCTCTAACCCTCCATATACACCTCTTGAATGTATGAGATGGAGTGTTGTGATAGTAACTTCAAATGTTGCATTTCCGTCTGCTTGTGGCATGCGAATTGCATTCATCTCACCCACTTGGGTGGGGTTGTACACACTATTGATATCATCAATATCATTTCGATGAAAATCATAACCCAGTGGGTTGCCTGCTTGGCAGCTATCTTTGCCGTTCACACTTATATGGCTGTTGAAACACACTAATGCTCAAAACAAAACTGAAAATTAGGTAAGTAAACTACAACTAAGAAGAACAAAAATTCTACTAATCTAAAAATTCTCAAATAACACCACTCCCCAGCAGCGGCGCCATTTTGATGCTTATCATGACCAATGACACTAACTACAGTTCAACTGTCTACGATCGTCGATAATATAGTAACCCAACCGAGGGTTGGGGTCGTGTCCCAAGGGAGCGGTTTTGAAAATTGATAGAAAAATAAAATCTAGTTCTAACTAGTCGTAGCTAAAGACATTAACGAATAAAAAAATTGTAAATTAAAAGGAGGGACACAAAAGTGTCAAATATCAAATTGGGGTTTTGTCACAAGTATAGCTAAAACAGTAAAAATAACAAGAAAATAAAGTATGGGGACGAGTTCTTAGGGTGTGACCGCAATACAAGTTGAGATAAATAGTTGGGTACATGCTTTCGATAGGAAATTTGCAAGATAATAGTGACTAGGCAAAGCTTTAGATGGAAATAAGTTCCCTATCGGGCAACTTACCCCGTTTCAAATGCGTTCCTCTCGGACACCCATTTTCCGCATGAAGACCTGCCTACGCCTTACCCCACTCACTCTCTCGAGCTGAGTGTTAGGATATGGGACTAGGGCTCACCCTCTCGGGCTGAACCTCATGTCGACCCACTATTTAGGACATCAGTCTAGTGGTCTTGGTTTCGCGACCTCCCTCTCGGGTAAACCGAAAACCCATGGGTGGCTTTGTATTTTTAACTACAAATCCATTAAATTAAACCACAACCACTAGGTGAAATCACCATTAAAATACATCTAACCTATCAGCAAGCAAGACCCAACAATAATATCAACACATATTTGCTAAATAACACCCCAAGAATGGAGGTTTTTAGCCACACATCAAGAAATAGAAATTTATACCTTCAATGATGTTGAAATCAAATGTGTATAGAGAAATAAGTCTTGATTTGAGCAAAGAAGGAAGAATCCAAGAGACCCACTTCCAAATTGAAGGAGGTGAAACCCTTTTCTTCTTAAAGTCTTCAAACCCTCACAAACTTGAAAGTAAAACAAAAATAGTACTAAATCCAAAATCTGATAGAAAAATATAATAATAAAATCTGATACTAAGCTATAACTCTCAACGAGTATTTATAGTTTTAAAATTATTTGCTGTGGCGGATCACTCGGCGACATTAGTCGGAATCGCCGATCAACTCGGCGATTCGCCCTTTGCTGTAGTTCATCGCCGTCTTGCACCATCCTTAGGCATCGTTGTGCTCTATGTCATTGGGTGACATAGTACTGCTTCGCGGAACTATTCGGTGACACGCCGAATGCTCCTTTAATTGCCTTTTGATCCACTTCCTTCAAGGCTTCGCGTACTGGAACAAAGGGCGGAGGGCATTCCTTTGGCGATTCGCCAAGTATGCTTGGCGATCCTCAGGCCTTCATTTTCTCGTTCTTTTCAGCCTTTTTCATTCCTTTTTGCGAAGTAGTGTCTATGCATTCCTTCAAACTTCAAATACCTGAAACTTAAAGGTTTTCATCAGATATTGAGATAAAATAAGCATTTGAGGACACAATTTCTATTAAAATAAAGCCCGAAATGCAATTATAATCAACATTATCAACCCTATCCCAAACCCATGATCCCAATACCCAACTTAGGGCTTTTTACCACCATTAACTTTAGGCCAAAACCCTCCCCCAACGATAATTATCCATGAATTTATGTTCTACGGATCAAAAAATTGATTAGGGGACTAAAATCCTTACCTCTATCACCAAAAGTCGTGGAAGACCTTCAAGAAATAACCCTGCGTTGTCCCTTAGCTCTTAACAATGAAATTTGTTGAAAAATAATGTTTTTGGGTTTTAGTAACGACTTAATTTGTGACTATCCCACTACAGCGGACCCTATCTCGCCACAGCGGCCCCGCCCTGGCGGGAATAGTCCCATCCTAGCGGCTTACATGGAAAGAGAGAGTCAAATTTAGAGTTTTAAACCCCCATTTCATAACACACCTTCAACCCATGACACTCAAAAAATACTCGTTCACGCAAAGGTCAGTTTTGGGAGTTCTACTCGCCTGAATTCAATTCCGTAAAGTCGTACATGTTCCATAATGTCTTAGCTATCTACTCATATGATCAAAATCATAATTAAACCTTTCATTACCTACCGGATTTCCTTAGACCTCACATGACTAAGATTTCATCCAAATCTGGACTAGGCTAGGAATTTCCAAGTTACTATCCAAAAGTTTTCTGACCCCAATTCTTTCCCCATTGGCTTTTCCCTAATGACGGAATCAGGTCGTTACAATAGATACTAATTTACCCATCACTCATCCCTGAGTGATCAACTAGGAAAGACTGGCTAAAGTACGGGTAGAGTAGTACCTGAATCATTGAACAACTGGGGATACTTGTCACGCATGTCCTTCTCGGTTTCCCATGTAACTTCCTCAATCAGATGATTCTTCTATTAAACTTTCACATACTTAATCTCCTTGGTCATCAGCTTCCGGATATCACGATTGAGAATTGTAACTGATTCCTCCTCATACTGAAGGTCTTTGTCTAACAACATTGAGTCCCATTTTATGATGTAGTCCCCATCCCCATGATACTTCTTCAACCTGGACACATGAAATACTGGATGAACTCCCGATAAGTTAGGAGGTTAGGCCAACCTATAAGCCACTTGCCCTACACAGTCAAGAATTTTGAATAGTCCGATGTATCGAGGACTAAGCTTGCCCTTCTTGGCGAATCTCATCACCCCTTTCTTGGGCGACACCTTAAGAAGAACTTTCTCACTAGTCTGAAAGACCATGTCTCTTACCTTATGGTCTGTATACTTTTTCTGCCGGCTTTCGGCTGCTAAAAGCATAGCTTGGATGCTTCTTACCTTATCCTGGGCATCTTTCACTAAGTCAACTCCCAAAAGGTTTCACATCTCCAGCTTCAAACCATCCTATGAGTGATCTGCATTATCTAACATAACGTGCCTCAAATGGTGCCATGTGAATACTGCAGTGGTAACTGTTATTATAGAAGAGCTCATATAAAGGTAGGAACTTATCCCAATGTCCTCTAAAGTCAATCACACATGCCCTTAACATGTACTTTAACCCTTGAATGGTCTTCTCTTACTGTCCTTCTGTCTGCGGATGGAAGGCTGTTCTAAAAGTGAGTTGCGTACCCAACTCCTTATGTAATTTTCCCTAAAACTTTGATGTGAACTGTGTACCACGGTCCACAATGATAGAAAGGGGAACTCCGTGCTGCCTTACTATATCTTTCACATACACCTTAGCCAATTGTTGCACATTATAGTCTATTCTGACTGGAATGAAGTGGGCTGACTTAGTCAATCTGTCAAACACTACCCAAATAGATTCAAACTTCCCCAACATCTTAGGGAGACCAACCACGAAATCCATTGCTATTCTTTCAAACTTCCATTCTGGAATTGTCATTCTTTGAAGAAGACTTGCAGGCCTTTGATGCTCATATTTTACTTGTTGGTAATTTTGACACTTAGACACAAACTCTGCTATATCTTTCTTCATGCCAGGCCACCATTAAAGTTGTTTCAAATCTCGGTACATCTTGGTCACACCGGATGAATGAAATGTCGCGACCCATGAGATTCTATCAACAAGTTTTGAATCAAGTCGCCCACTCTAGGAACACAAATCCTTCCTTTAAAACTGAGCCCACCCTCCACATCAAGAACCATATCTTGTGCCTTACCCGACACTGTCTTCTTTTCTGAGCTCATTCAATTTCTCATCCTCAAACAGTTTGGCCTTGATATCCTCAATAAAGGATGCCCTAACCTCAATGCTAGCTAACACCCCACCTTTTTCTAAGACGCCCAACTGCATGAACTTAGACTCCAAATGTTGAATTTCCTTAGCCAATGATCACTTGGTCACACCCAACCAAGCTAGACTACCCATACTCAGCGTCTTTCGACTTAATGCATCTGCCACCACGTTAGCCTTACCCGGATGAAACTAGATGGTCACATCATAATCCTTGAGTAACTCCATCCACCTTCGCTGTCTCAGATTTAATTCATTTTGAGTGAATATATGTTGTAGGCTAAGGTGGTCAGAAAATACCTCACACTTAACTCCATAAAGGTAATGACGCCATATCATAATAGTAAACACTACCGCTGCCAACTATAAATCATGTGTTGGGTAGTTTCATTCATGCACTTTCAAATGTCGAGATGCATAAGCTATGATATTCTTTTCCTGTATCAATACCACACCTAAACCCGAATGTGAAGTGTCACAATAAATGATAAAATCCTTTTCTTCCACCGGTAGTGCAAAAATAGGTGTTGTGGTCAAGAGAGTCTTGAGCTTTTGAAAGCTCTCCTCACATTTTTCAGTCCATTCAAAAAGTACCTCCTTTTTGGTCAACCTTGTCAAGTGTGTAGCGATAGAAGCCAAATTCTTCACAAACCTACGATAGTAGTTAGAGAACCCACAAAATTCCTAATTTCAGTAACCGAGCAAGGAAAAACCCAATTCTTAACTTCTTTAACCTTTTTGGGATCTACCATTACCCCTTCCCTTGAAACTACATGCCCCAAAAAGGACACCAAAGTCAACCAAAATTCACACTTAGAAATTTTTGCATACAACTTTTGTTTCCTAAGAACATCTAGAATAGTATGAAGGTGGTCGACATGCTCTTCCTTACACTTAGAATAAACCAAAATGTCATCAATAAAAACAATCACAAACGAATCCAGAAATGGTTTAAACACACCATTCATCAAACTCATGAAAGCTCCAGGCGCATTTGTCAACCCAAACGGCATAATTAGAAACTCGTAGTGCCCATAGAGGGTTCTAAATGCCGTTTTTGGTATATCCTCAGGCCTAATCTTTAACCGATGATAGCCAAACCTTAGATCAATTTTAGAGAAAATGGATGAACTCTGCAACTGGTAAAAAATCATCTATACGAGGTAGTGGATACTTGTTTCGAATGGTGGCCTTATTCAATTGGCGATAGTCTATGCACATTCTCATACTACCATCCTTTTTCTTAACAAACAAGAAAGGAGCATCCTATGGGGAAGCACTAAGATGAATGAATCCTTTATCAAGAAGTTCCTGAATCTGAGCCTTGAGCTCTCTTAATTCCGCCGGAGCCATATAATAAGGAGGAATAGAAATGGGGTGGGTACCAGGTTCCAAGTCAATGCAAAACTCTATCTCTATCCAGAGGCATACCAGGCAAATCAGTAGAGAACTCTTCTCTAAATTCTGACACAACAGGAATAGACTCAATGGAGGGAGACTCAATCTCAATATCCCGAATATGAGCAAAATAAGCCAAATAACCCTGCCCCACCAGTTTCCTAGCCCAAATAGAGGATATGATCTTGGCTGGTTTAGGCTTATACACCCCTTCCCACTCTAACTTTTCCCTACCAGGAATCTCTAGAGTTACGACTTAGTATTACAATTAATTACAACATAATAGGAGGACAACCAAGTCATGCCTAAGATTATATATAAGTCCGTCATATCCAAAATAACCAAATTATCCCATGTCTAAAAACCGATAAATAACATAGGACATGCACAATATACATGGGTGACTATGTCAGACTCTCTAACTAGGGTAGAAACATGGATGCGGGCATCAAGAACATCACAAATCGTGTCAAATCCCAAGGCAAACTAAACTGACACATATGAATAAGTAGAACCCGGATCAAACAAAACTATAGCCATCCGGTCACATACAAGAATAATACCTGTGATCACTGCGTCAGAAGATTCTGCCTCGCTCTTTCTCGGAAAGGCATAACAATGAGCCCTGTCATCTTGATGGGCAACCTCCTTGCCTAGCTGCACTGCCCCTCTACATGCATTACTATTTTCATGACTTTCACAGCCTTGCTGGTTCCCTCCTCGCCCACCTTGTGGACGTCCTCTACCATTATTACCATTAGTCGCGGGTACCACTGCTCTAGTTTGCTGCTGCGCAGGGTCTAACATGACCGAATATGGACAATATCTCCTCATATGTCCAGGTTCTCCACCATTGTAACACACTTACTAACTTAACCAAGTAAGCATCACTGATAATGGATAAGTCGTATCATGACCCTCTTTGATATACACTTAATCTAGGAAATCGTAGGAGAGATTCTAATCTCAATCATCGCAACATAATTCCATCATTTACCACGCGACCCATAGATGTTATGAGAACACCACTTAATGCATTTTCCAATGTAATGGTAGTGTGATTAATTTGAAAATGATGAAACCCATCCATGTAAAAAAAAAAGAGAAGATAAAATAGAAAAGGAATTGAAAAAGAAGAAAGAAAAGAAAAAGACCAATTTTTTTGTGAAATAAAGTACTGAAAATTGCAAAAGAAATGGGGTATTCGGTGGTTCATATGAAGTTAAATAATGGGGTGTATTATGAGCATGTTTGAAATGATTAAGAAAAGAAGGAAACTGATGTTCAGACCATCCTTCATGAAGGTAGAAGCCACTAAGCCTAAATGACCATCCATTTGCACTCATCCCCGTTACAAGCCTTGAATAGACCTTTATGATCTTGAGTGAGATGAAACGAATGTTGATTGGAAAATAAGGGCAAACATATGGGTGAAGTCATGCATGTGTTCATCTTTGTGAGTGTGATAGTTGTATATGATTCCGGGATTTTAAATTGTTGAGAAAATTTGTGTGAATATGGAATCATCTTTGGTGTGAAGGCATTTGAGTACCTTTGTTGAACTTGAACTTGCATTTAAAGCAAGTATTGTGAACTTGAGCATCTTTGATAATGGTGATTCACAATTTGAACCTATGAGTGCACAATTGATCATTGTTTCAGTAATTTGAACCTTGTTGTGTGCATTTATGTTGAGTCTTATGCAGCACTATTTGTAGACATCCTTATTGAACTACAGATTTTGAGTTTTATCTGAGGACAAGCAAAAGTTTTAGTTGGGTTTGTTGATGAGTCCAAGATTTGGACTCATTTAGGGCTTTGTTTTGGTAGTTTTAGTGTCCTCAAATGCCTAATTTGTGCTATAAACTTCTGTTAAAGCCTTGATTTTCAGGTACGTGGACTAAGGAGAAATGTAAGGACACTAACAGGTAAAAAGAAACAAAACAAGTTGAAGAAGTGGAGAAAATCAATCTTGGTTATCGCCAAGACTACTCGGCGAACCGCCGAGTGGCTCTTTAGACCGCCCAAAGTTCCAGTGTGCCAGCCAAGAAGAAAGAAACCAAGTCGGTGACAAAAAAGGGGTAATCGGAAAATCACCGATCAGTTTAGTGATGACAAGATGGACCGCCCAAAGTTACAGGACATGAGGATGCTGAGAACCAATAACGGCGATAGAAGAGAGCAAATGGCGTGTCGCCGAACCACTCAGCGACCTTGACTTACCTCGCCGAATGGCTTTTCGTGTATAATTTTTGGGAAACTATAAATTGAATTCTAAATGTAATTTTAAGGAGCTCTTACACAGTCCTCTCCTAGATACTACAGTTCCCATTCTAGACTTAGAGTTTTCTCTAGATTTTTTAGTTCGAATTGTACAATTTTGGAGGATTTTGCAAGTGGGTTCCTAATTTTATTCAATTTGGACCATTGTAAAGGATTTAATACTCTTACCCATATGATGGCTAATGCATTTGGTAACCATTTTTCTATTTTTATGATGTGTGGCTAAAACTCCAATTCTTCGGGCGTGATTATGGGTTGAATTAGATTATGTGTATTGCTTATTACTAATTTAAATGCTATATTGAAGTGGGTTTAATCACTACCTGTGTTTTTATTTATGAATTGTGGTTGCAAATGCAGTTCTAACTTTATGTTCTTGGTTGAGTTACCGAGGTACTCCATCACCTCTTGGGATGAGCTGACCACAACATTCCTAGTGAGATTCTTTCCCCCTCGAAGATGATGACTCTAAGAGATGCATCCAAGGTTTCTAACTCTTGGAAGGTGAGCCAATCTATAAGACATGGCTGGGATTTAAGAAGTTGATGCTTCAGCGCCAAACTCATGGATAGGTACGTAAATGGGGCAGTTTAGGGGGGGTTAGGATGCGGGAAGCCTTGACCTATTAATATTTTGACCCGCCCTACCCTGCCCCGTTTAACATCTTTCAAATAGATTGCCCTACCTCGCTCCGCCCCGTTAAGCCCTGCCCCACCCTGTCCCATTGACAACAACAATCGGGACATTATACAGGTACATATATCTATCTAAATTTTACTGCCACACATCTTGAAATTCACTAGAAGAGTACTCATTTTTAAACACTTAAAAAGTACTTCCACAACACTATTTATTATTCTACTGTCAAAGAGCTTCCAGATGGCCCTTATGCATAATAATAAGATTGTGCAGGGAAAGTAGAATATGCAATTCAATTAACATGTATGACTGGAGCTACTTTAAGTCTATACAAATATGTTCAATTGTTTATCCTTCATACACTGTTTGAGTCCTTTCCCAGTAAACTACCAAAACTAAATATTGTTTCAAAGTTTGATTGTGGACATCTTAAAATATACAGGAAACTAGATGCCATTCTTGCTAAGAAACTAATATAGTTGAAAAGTGACTTATAGAAATGGAATAAAGTTTCTCCTCTTCATCTCGTCGACAAAACTTGACTCCACATTTTTCTCTTCATCAATCAACATTGGGCATGAAACTGATCTTCGGCTCTTCCTCTTCATCAATCAACGTTGGACATGACACATTATCGATGGTTGAAGTCAAACCTGAAAAGAAAATTATAATACTTATAAGAATTGAATCACTAATAAGATAACAATGAAAAAATTGCATACCATTTATTTCATTCCATAACCATGTGCGAGCACACATTAAAGCTTCCAAAGTAGTAGGATGGAATCTACTGCGATGCGGACGAATCAACCTCCCACTAGTGCTAAATGTTGATTCAGAAGCAACAGTAGACACATGAATGGCTAAGAGATCACGAGCCATCTTTTGCAAAGTAGGAAATTTCAATCCATTTGTCTTCCACCAACTCAAGTTATCAAATGATAGAGTCTGGGGTAGAAAAATTTCTTCTAAATATAAATACAACTTTGATTTTTTCTCCATAGTAGCTCGACTCGAAGCAACAAATCTATCAAAGCTCGATAGTCGATCACCTTCAATATGATTTGCGACTTCACTAGAGCTAGATACTTCAAATCACCCCCTTGAAGAAGAAAGTCTACCATTATAATCATGAAAGAGATCATAACAATGAGATCGAATTTCTTGAATTTTAGTTGAAGCATCTTTACCATAAATTTGTGGAAGAAAGAACTCTACCA
Organism: Solanum paucissectum; assembly: GCA_029582445.1. Classification (NCBI taxonomy): domain Eukaryota; kingdom Viridiplantae; phylum Streptophyta; class Magnoliopsida; order Solanales; family Solanaceae; genus Solanum; species Solanum paucissectum. Next base: position 16,573 of record JAJONZ010014562.1, on the reverse strand, counting down.
ACTTCATCTTATATCTTGGATCAAAGATTGCAGCTATACCCATCATAACATGCACATCATCCTAATATTTTTGAAATTTCAATAACATAGCAGACGCCATAGAGCTAATCAAAGGATTAAAGCTTTTCGCCCAATCTTCCAACTCCATCTTAATTTCACAAACTTTTGTAAAGTATTGACTGGAAGTTGGATATCGAGTCCTTGAACATTGTTCAGTGATATGATAAAAGAGTTTGAGCTTCCCACAAACATCTTCTGCATGACTCCATTGCTCTTCCGTTGGATACGACTTATAGTTTGAGTCAGTTAGACTCAATTTCTTAAACACTTCTTTGTATTCTAAGGTTGTTCTCAATATTAGATATGTTGAATTCGAACGGGTAGGACAATCATACTCCAAATTATTCTTACAAGAACAACGTAGCAGACGTGCAGCTTCTTCAAATCTCTCAATTCTACCGACTGATCCAATCCAATACAAGACACTATCACATATTTTGCCAATACTTTCTCCTATCACCTTTAACCCTTCTTGGACAATCATATTTAAGATATGTGCGGCACAACGCACATGAAACACTCGACCATCCAATAACAAATCTCTTTTATTAAGTTTCTCATCCAATAAGGTTCTCATCATTTCATTGTTAGTACTAGAATTATCAATTGTGATAGTTGATATTCTCCGTTCAAGATTCCAATCAAACAAACAATTAACCAAAGCACTACATAACGCATCTTTATCAAGTGGAGCGGGAACATAAACAAACCTAAAAATATGACTTTGAATACTCCATGAATCATCAATAAAATGTCCAGTAATAGCCATCAATCCTTTTTTGTTGCTATTTGAAGTCCACATATCGGTTGTTATTGCAACTCTACTCGTGACTTTATCCAACAAACTAGCAGTTTTTTATTTCAAATTGTTAAAAAATTTCATAATGTCATTTTTTTATCGTATTTCTTGAAACCATTTTAAACATAGGTTGGAGACTCGCAACAAAGTTCCTAAATCCCACATGATCAACTATAGAGAGTGGATACTCGTGTAAGATAATGGCATGTGCAAGTTGTTTATGTGAAACATCTTGATCAAAATAGTGTCCTTCATCATCACCCTCTATATCACCCTCACCTCTTGGCTTTTTAGCACACTTATGTAAATGATCCCACATAGACGTCGTCCCACAATTTTTAGCATTTTTATACCGAGATTTGCAATACTTACATTGACCATACAGAATACCATCAACATACACCAACTTGAAATGCTTCCATGCTCTAGAATATCTCTTTCGTTTTCCCGGTACAACAACTTCATTAATTTGTGAAGGCCTCGGACTATCAGCCTCTAAGGAAATAACATTATAAGATGAAGCAGGCAGATTCTCATCATTTTGAGATGTCATGATTGCCTATTACGAAAATAGGAAAAAGAGGTTAGATTTCCAATATATATTTTTCACAAATACATCAAGTTCTATAATAGTGTAACTTATAAACTTGACAATATAGAGTTCATCAGAACAATGGAATCATAATTTCCAAAATAATGCCTAACCAGAAGAATCACTATTCTAAAGAAATTTGTATTGTCTATGTAATAGTTGTTTTGCACTAGTAGCAAACAAAGAACATAGATTCCAGCTAGCAAATTATACACACTCAAACAAATGAAAAAGCACTTCAAATCCAACTGATACATCACAGTTCTATTAGAAAAATAGTACTTGAAAATGAAATTATAACACCAATTGAAGATATGAAGAAATCTGGAAGAATAGTCTTAAAAAAACAACGATTCAATCATGATTTGTAGCATCAAAATTGAAACCCAGATGGAGAATGGAGATGAGATTTGAGAGAGATGAAATTTGAGGAAGAGAGCCTCTACTTTCATTCTTTGAAGTAGGGTGTAGGCGATTAAGCGGGTCACTCTTTTTTAATCCGGACCATTTTTAAATTTGGACTTACCCTACCCTACCCTAACCCATTAGGATTTATCAAAAAAAATATTTTGCCCTGCCCTAACCTAACTTACCTCGTTAACATATTTCCCAGCCCTGCCCTATTAAGAGTGTAACCTACCCCACCCTATCCTGCCCCGCCCCAATTGCCACCCCTACTCATAGACTTCCAAATAATGTGTTGCTGCAACACTTTTATATGAGTCTTGATTTGGTGAACAAAGGAGTGGTTGATCAACTCTCTCCTGGTGGTATAATGCAACAACCCTATGAAGTAGCATCCCAACTCCTTGATTGCATGAATAAGATTAATAGAGCATGGTACACTCGTGAAGACCAAGTCTCTCCTCTCACTTCTAAAATGACAAAAGAGCAGATAAAAAATGATCAAGAGAGAGACCAAGACATGGCCAAAATGATTACCCAGCTGGATATCTTGGCTAAAAATGTCATGGGTGTTGGTACAAAGAGTGTTAATGTTGTGGGTGTTGCTGGAGTAAACGCCGATGAAGCACGATTTGAAGCATTGTACAATGAGGAAGTGAAATTCCTAGCCAATCAAGGAGGAGGTTATCGTGCAAACTACCCAAGACCGGGTGGAAATCAAGGTTGGAAAAGAGATGAGATCTGGACAGACCGTGACAAAGATTGGCGTGATTGTAATGCCACCTGGAAAGAAAGAGAGAGGGGACAAGGACAGGTTTGTCCCTCCCCATGAGCGTCCAAAGCCCAAGGAATTTGAAGGTGGTCGTACAGAAGATATGCTCTCACGCATTCTCAGCAGAGTTGAAGGGTAAAAAAAAGTGTTGAAAAAGATGAAAGAGGATGTCTCAACTCTAAATCAGACGGTGACCTCTCACTTAGTCTCTATTAAGAAAATGGAGACCCAAATGGGTCAAATTTCTTCTCATTTGAACACAAGACAACAAGAGCGGTTGCCTAGTGACACAATGGAAAACCCCAAAAATAAAGCTTGATTTGGTATCCTCATCGTGCCACGACGTTAACTAAGGCGCTCCTTGGGAGTCAACCCAAGTTTTTAATGCTTTAGTTTTTTATTTTGAATAATGAGTGTTGATTGTGCAGGTTGAAAAGTGAAGAGTGTTGGAAAATGGGTAGTTTGGCGAGCCCAGAGTCGATTAGGAGGCACGCCGAACAGGTCGGCGTGCCCCGACTTGGACCACCATTAGACCCACCAAGCTTGAAGGGGAGCCCGATTTTTTCCGCCATTTGTGTTACAACTCGGAAAACTAGTAGGTAAAACTTGAGTCTTACGAGTGTGTTCTTGAGTTTGATGTGGGGTTTAATGTTGTAAAATGAGTTTTCGAGCTTAGGTTGAGGGTTTCAGGGGTTAAACATAAAGGTACGACCCCACTAGGACCAACCAAGGGTCCTTGAGGAGGACCCTAAAGCCCAACCCCAAGGCTGCCCCAAGAACCAAAAAAAGCTGTCAAAAATCATAGGACCTACGGATAGGACCTACGCCCAGTAGGTCCATCCACTCCCTGTAGGTCTTGGTCGGTGGTCAAGACCTCTAGATGAGGAGTCTCTGAACCAAACCACAGAACATTAGGACGGGGCGTCACCCCACTCACGGTCCGTGGGTTGGTGGGCGTGAGTCTCACTTGGAAATCTGCCCAAACTCGGGCACTTGAGGGGCAACTTAGTAAATTCCTAGGGTGGTTAGTTTAGTTAGGGGTCGGTTTATTTTGATTATTTAGATTTATTTAAGGCTTTTTAAACTATTAAAAATCCTTTTACAATTCCTTATTCCCAAAAACTCAAAAATAGAAACTAGCTCCTCTCAAAATAATTCTCTCTCTAGAAACCTCCATTGGAAAAGAAGAAGTCAAGGTTTGGAGTTCAACAGTTCATATTTCTCACTTAATTTCATGGATTTTCTTCAAGCAAGGTATGGTAGCTTTCCTCTTTGGGTAGATTCCACCCAAAGAGTCCCTTTGAAACATGATTTGAAAGCTTCCAATTTCCCCCAAAAGTTAGGGTTTCAATCTAAATCATGGATTCAACTTCAAAACGTTTTCAATGACTGTTTTATGGTGAATTATTATTTAATTGAGGAATTAATGTTGATTTATGATAAATTCCCCCATAACCCATGATTCCCCCAAAATACTAAATTGTGAATTTGTTGTTTGGGATTGATTGATTATGGAAGCATGTGAAGAGATTAAGTCTATATTGATTTAGTTTATTGAATTATATCATTATTAATGCCTAAATTGTAATATTCTAGGTGTGTTGGTTAATTGTGATTCATGGCCTTGAAGGGGCAAAGTATGAAGAATTGATGTATAATCGTGATGTTATGTAAATGCTTTGTGATTTCAATGAAAGTAATGTGATCATGTCTACAATGCAATTGTGTTATTATTAGAAGGATATTCTCAATTATACACTTATGAATGATGATGATATATGTGAAAGGTCTCTTCAATGTAATGATACATCTTGAATTGGTAGGCTTAGGGCATCCTCTTCTTGTGTACCTAATGTATATTGATTTAATGAACATTGAATCGGTAGACCTAATGGTGGTAGCCCTTTCATAAATGATTAATGAATTATTCTAATGAAGTGTCTTGGATCGGTAGGCTAATGACACCCTTCCATGCATGTTTATAATGAACTTTAGATCATTAGGCTAATGGCACCCTTCCATGAATGAAAATGATGAACCTTGAATCGGTAGGCTTATGGAACCCTTTCATGAGGATTCAATGAGCTTTCCTAATAATGTACCTTGAATTGGTAGGCTTATGGGGCCCTTTCATGTGTTAAATAATGTACCTTGAATTGGTAGGCTTATGGCACCCTTTTATGCGTTAATCAATGTAACTTGGGTCGGTAGGCCAATGGCACACTCTTATGTGTAATAATGTTTATAAGGATGAACTACTCTATGGGAATGTAAGCTTAGCACCGACTGGATATGGTAAGATGGAAGCTCTACCAATGCTTAGGTCGGGTTTCAATGAACATCTTCCTTATCCCATAACTATGTGCCTGCATAGGTTATTAGCTAGTGGATCCACCTAAGCTAAAATGTTACCGGTCCTACCTTAGACAAGTAGACCAACCCTTTACGGTGTGGGATAGACACCGGATTCCATGAGTTGCTCACACGGTCTATCTCGGTTAAAGCTTATTCCCATCATGTGAGTTATGTGCAATGGTTACTTGAGAGGTTCTATGAAGTGTGGGTGGTAGTATGGGATGCCATCCATGCATTGCACGAGCAGGCTTTGAGAGGGATATGGTGTGTTTCTCTAATACCCTAATGTCTAATGAAATGAATGTGCTCCTAATGAAGCTAATGAGAATGTTGACTTAAACGTTTAATGTAATGATGCATGCTCAACTTGGATTATTATTATGAGTTGATTTCCTTGTCATGACTTATTAAATGTGAATGATCCTTATGCATGAGTATTGACTAAAGATGAGTATGCGTAGTGGTAAGTTCATCTATGGTGGCCTCAAAGTGGTACTTAGTAGGAATAGTAGTATGGGATGCTATTCTCACGTTGCACAAGTATAACTTAGGATTATTTAAGATGAAGGTACTAATGTGTTGTAATGGCTTATATGTTGATTATGTTGTATCTTATGCCTTTTGTACTAAAGTTCATGATGTTTTCTCAAATTGGCATATAGCATGGTTTTCAACCAAAATGTCCTTTTTAAAGCATCATTTTTGCATGGCTATCATACTTCGTACATTTTTGTGTGCTAGCCCATATTTCTTCTATTTTACTACAAAGTGTAGGTTCCAGCATTTGAAGTGATCGCTTGTAGTCGAAGCTTGAATTGATTTCTTCCAAAGTTTGAGGTATGTCCTCATGGATCTGAGGACAAGAGCTTTATTGATGTTTCGTCTCTTTCATTGTGCTAGATACTTTTTAGAGTTTCTATTGTAAAGGGCCGTGACCTTATTTTGACACCTCGATTGTAGTAGATGGCCATGTGAGACTATGCCTAGACTTCTGTCTTTTTAAATAAAGTTTTTATATTGTATGGATTGAAAGTTTTAAATTCCGCACTATTTTCTATGTTTTTATGTGATGAGATGGTATGAGGCTTGTATGAGACCTTTCAGAGTCTTGTACGTTGTGTTACGTCTGGGGTGTAGGCTCAGAGCGTAATAGTTTGAAACCCCCAAATTACTGGGAGTCCTATAAAACTCGACGAGTTAAAATACCACTTGGCGAATCACCGAGTTGATCAGCGATCATGACTTACCCCGCCGAAGGTGCCGCGAACTGAAAGATTTTAAAGCCCAAAAGGTTTAAAATTTCAAAATCTTTCACCTTCTCTCATTTCAAACTCTCGTACCCTCTCACCATACTATTGATCTCCAGTATTTTATCATTTTACCCGCATTTTTGTGTAAAATCATGCTCGGAATTGGGGCTTTGTTGCCTAGCTATTCAAACTCTAAATTTGGCATACATGTTGGTTTTCCGAACACCGTACGTTAAGTTTGTGGTTGAACTCGAATGCAATAGGTAAATTTAGTGTTGTCTGGTGTTGGGTAATCGCTATAATTGTGTTTAATGTGTTTGATTACCATATTTTATTGAAATGTGTGCCTAAATGCTTTAAAATTGATCGATTCCCGTGTTTTGTTTGTTAAAATTGGGTTTAAATTATTGGGTTGCGGTTTATTTGTGTTGGGTCTAGTGGGGTGAAATCTAAGTAACCCCGAATTGTGCCAAATGACGTAATTTTCCCAATGCTGAAGCGTTTGACATCATTCTTAAGGAAAAAATCGTCAAATGACCAATTTTAGCTAAATCAAGGGAAGTCTGAGTACCCCAGGGGCATGGGTCGTATGGGTCTAACTTTAATTGAATAGTGTTTGTGTTTGATTTTGAATTCGGGGGCTGCGGGCTTGATTTTGAAGCTTGGGGTTGAAAACTGTCACGTTAGGCAGTTTGGCGAGCTACGTCGAGCTCGCCTAGTGGTTCGTCGTAGTCCCCTTCATATTGCCATTAATATCAAATGTAGTTGAGTTTGTTCTATAACTTTTGACGATATGCATGAGCTCACCGAGTTCAATCGGTGACTCACCGAAAGGTTTTCTTGATCGCACTTTCTGCTCCGCTAACCTTAAAATACACTGTAACTTTCGGTGAGCTATTTCTAGCTCACCGATTGGTGTCGGCGATTCCCTGAATTTCCATGAACATCACCGACCTGTCTTGATTCTGGAAATTTTTTGCACTGGTATTTTCGGTGAGCCAGATCTGGCTCGCCTAAGTGACTTGGTGACTCGCCGACTTGTCCGGTGAGTCTTTCTGCACCTATATCTATGAAATCTTTTTGGACCTTTTTCTAACATTTTCCTATGTGTTTTGCAGGAATGGCTAGAATAAATTTGGATGATAATGGAATGCCACTCCGGAAGCAAACACGAGGGATAGTGATAATGAGGAAGCAGTTGCTTCCAGCGCAAAGGGAAAGAAGTTACCTTCAAAGGGAAGCAACGGAAATGGAAAAACGCCCATAGCTGGGACACCAGAGTACAACTCCGGCAGTGAGGGAGAGTCACATGATTCTCCGGCCCGGCGAGCAGAGCTTCCTTCCAACGCTGGTCATAATCCATCTAGGATTCTGGAGCCGACCCCTCCTTCTTCAGATTCAGTGCCAGCATCAACACTGACGGTGGTTCCAACACCACCATTTCAGGGTCCTCCTCCTGGGTTACTCAATCGGTTAAAGGCCGAGGGATTGAGAACAATCTTAGAAGAGAAACAATTGTCCACGGATGGTGTAGTGGACTGGCATCCAAATGTGTGGGACACTCTCTGGTTCCACATATTCGAGATTTTCACCAGGCCTTGTGGCCTATACATTCCCACCTGGGTGCAGGAGTTTTATGCTTCTTATGGTGATCTGGTACCCCAAGGGAACAAGGAGGCCAGTTCCTTTAGACCGGTGGAGTCTCTGATGGTCCGAGGGAAGCAAGTGAGATGCAGTAGCAATGAGATCAATATTGTGTTTGAGAGGGATACATACATTGAGCTCGAGTACCAGAGTTCGATCACAACAAAGACTCTGGATGACTTGAAGGGTAGCCTAGCCCCCTTTATTTCTTACACCACCCCAAGGTGGATGAGGATGGAGCGCCTATAGAGAAGAAGGACTTGAACATAGCATCTCGGTACTGGTTTGGATTCATCAGCAGCATAATCATGCCGTCGCAGAATAATTCTATTCTCTGCCACCCAAAAGTGGCCTGTCTCGGGTCTATTATAGCAAGAAAGCGGCTGAATTTTGGCTTGATTATAGAGCAGGAGATGGCCATGAGGGTCAAGTAGCGCCAAACGTCCCTTCTCTTTCCAGTATTGATCACAGAGTTGTGTTGTCGGGCAGGAGTTCCTCATGATGAGAAGAGGGAATTTTAGGTTACGCCCACATCGTCCACCGACATACGGCTCATAGAGGTCGAGTATACATTGGGTGAGGCTGATAGAAGGAGAGCAGCTCCGGTGGATACATCCCTAGAGGGTGACATCAACACATTACCTACAGAGCCAGCCTTGCCTACTCCGGCCTACGGGCCTTCAGGTACATCTAGTTCCACTCCTTCCCAGACCCTGAGTTTTTCTGCTGCTCCCCCGCTACCTAGACCTACTGCTGGTTGTACTGCCTCTAGACCTCCGATTACCCAGTCCATGCTCCATTAGATGGAGCACCTAGCCTATTCTACCAATGTGCGGGCTTCCAGGCTAGATGTCGAGGTTCCCTGGATGATTGAGAGAGCTATTACTGCTACACTGACACCTCTCAAAGAGTCCATTGATGCTCTCACAGTGAGAGTTGAGGTTTGTGAGAGAGGGCAGGGGATTACAGAGGTGGGGAAAGCTTTGAAAGATGATGTTTCTGAGCTGAGGAAGGATGTGGACAATCTGAAGTCCACATACTTCACTTCACTTTTTGGGATGGTGGAGTTCCCAGATGATCCGAGTGTTAAGGTTCCATCTTGTTTTGAGGTACCTCTGGCTACCACCGGAAATTATACTAGGGCTGATATTGTTGCTGCTGAGTCCGAGGCCGAGACTGATGAGGAGCAGCTTGAGCTGTGAGATGAGACTTTTTATGAAGACCTGGTTGATCTAGAGGGTGCCATGTTCGAAATAGCTAGAGAGGCCTCCTTGAGAGATACATCTTTGGTAGGATCCAATAGAGCCAATGATGATGAGACCCCGGTCACTGATGCCTCGACAAATGGAGCGACTAAGATGCAGACGTTACCCCAGGCTTAGCCTGGCAGAATTTATCCATCCCTCTATGTTATTTACTGATACTCTGTTCTTGTTTTAGTTGAATTTAAGGATAACTGCTTTTTTTTGTTGGGTGGGGTTAGGTATTTCCATGCCTACCTCTTATGATTTTAACTTGTTTGTGAATATGGGGCTTATTTTTTATATATATATGTGTGTTTTGATCTTGATCTTGTGGATGTTTTAGCTTGTGGCCCATTGTTTTGACTGAAAATGGTTTGGAACCTAATTTCAAATTTTTGCTGCCTCTTTTGTGTGTGATTGTGGCTATTCTTGTGAGAATTTGAGTGTCAGTTGTGATCAATACCAATGACTTGTGTGAAATTAATGTGCGGCTACGATGAGGAAAACGAAGTTGCATAGACAATATGTGAACTTAGCATTTCGTTGTAACTAGCTGGTTGTCGAATGAGTCTCTTGTGATGAATATTGCACGCTAGCCAGAAGGTGTGGATTCTTGTTCGATGTTGGTACCAATGCCTTGACTGATGAGATAACTTTGAACATTGTGTGTGATGACACCTAGAATTTTCCCCGTTGGTCCGGTTGATTAAGTAATGCAAGCACTTGATATGATCTTAGGAAACCATTGTGAACAGTGAAAACAATTTGACAATATCCATGTTTTGTGGCCAACCTTGTGAGATGTGTGAACTTTTCTTGTCACCTTTTGAGCCTTACCCTTTTTCTTGGAAGAAATTTGACCAAATTGTGACCTCTCTTTGTCCATTCATCCATAACTCTCATGAAGTTTTTTTTGTTTGAATAGTCAACTTAGGCCAATAATCTAAGTTGGGGGTGTGGTGAAAAGAGAAGGAAAGTCAAGAAGTGTAAAAATCCCCCTTTGTGTGATTGATTTGAAAATGATGAAACTAATCCATATATATAAAAAAAAAAAAAAAAGGAATTGAAAAAGAAGAAAGAAAAGAAAAAGACCAAAAAATTTGTTAAATAAAGTGGTGAAAATTGCAAAAGAAATGGGGTATCCGGTGGTTCATATGAAGTTAAATAATGGGGTGGATTATGAGCATGTTTGAAATGATTAAGAAAAGAAGGAAAATGATGTTCAGACCATCCTTCATGAAGGTAGAAGCCACTAAGCCTAAATGAACATACATTTGCACTCATCCCCGTTACAAGCCTTGAATAGATCTTTGTGATCTTGAGTGAGTTGAAACGAATGTTGATTGGAAAATAAGGGCAAACATATGGGTAAAGTCATGCATGTGTTCATCTTTGTGAGTGTGAGAGTTGTATGTGATTCCGAGATTTTAAATTGTTGAGAAAATATGTGTGAAAATGGAATCATCTTTGGTGTGAGGGCATTTCAGTACCTTTGTTGAGCTTGAACTTGCATTTGAAGGAAGTATTGTGAACTTGAGCATCTTCGATAATGGTGAGTCACAATTTGAACCTTCGAGTGCACAGTTGATCATTGTTTGAGTAATTTGAACCTTGTTGTGTGCATTTATGTTGAGTCTTATGCAACACTACTTGTAGGCATCCTTATTGAACTACAGATCTTGAGTTTTACCTGAGGACAAGCAAACGTTTAAGTTGGTGTGTTGATGAGTCCAATATTTGGACTCATTTAGGGCTTTGTTTTGGTAGTTTTAGTGTCCTCAAATGCCTAATTTGTGCTATAAACTTCTGTTAAAGCCTTGATTTTCAGGTATGTGGACTAAGGAGCAAAGTAAGGACACTAACAGGTAAAAAGAAACAAAACAAGTTGAAGAAGTGGTGAAAATCAATCTTGGTTATCGCCAAGACTACTCGGCGAACCGCCGAGTGGCTCTTTAGACCACCCAAAGTTCCAGTGTGCCAGCCCAGAAGAAAGAAACCAAGTCGGCGACAAAAAAGGTGCAATCAGCAAATCGTCGATCAGTTCCGCGATGACAAGATGGACCGCCCAAAGTTACAGGACATGAGGATGCTGAGAACCAATGCTTAACGGCGATAGAAGAGAACAAATGGCGTGTCGCCGAACCACTCAGCGACCCCGACTTACCTCATCGAATGGCCTTTCGTGAATAATTTGTGGGAAACTATAAATTGAATTCTAAATGTAATTTTAAGGAGCTCTTACACATTCCTCTCCTAGATACTACAGTTCCCATTCTAGACTTAGAGTTTTCTCTAGATTTTTGAGTTTGAATTGTACAATTTTGGAGGATTTTGCAAGTGGGTTCCTAATTTTATTCAATTTTGACCATTGTAAAGGCTTGAGTACTCTTACCCATATGATGGCTAATGCATTTGGTAACTATTTTTCTATTTTTATGATGTGTGGCTAAAACCCCAATTCTTGGGATGTGATTATGTGATTATGGGTTGAATTATCCTCTGGGTATTGCTTATTACTAATTTAAATGCTATATTAAAGTGGATTTAAACACTAGCTGTGTTTTTATTTATGAATTGTAGTTGCAAATGCAGTTCTAACTTTATGTTCTTGGCTTGCTCGAGAGATAGGTTTTGAAACAAAAGCTTTCGATTAATGGTTTGTGGGTATTGGGTTGATCTGGGTTCAGCTCGATGAATCTTATACCCTATCCCACCCATCTTTCTCGAGAGAGTGGATGTATTAAGGTTGTGGGTTGTGCTTATTTGTTAAGCTTGTTGATGTTCAAGAGAAATCAGTTGATCTGAAGTAGTTTTTCGAGAGAAAGCTATTTCACTCATAGCCCAGCCTACCCACTGATATTTAGCTAATTATTAGTAGTTTCAATTACCCATATAGTGAAATTTGTCTATAATTGATCAAGTGATTTCTCTTGAACATCAACAAGCATAACAAATAAGAACAACCCACAACCTTAATACATCCTCTCTCTCGAGCGAGAGAAAGCTATTTCACTCATAGCCCAGCCTACCCACTGATATTTAGCTAATTATTAGTAGTTTTAATTACCCATTTAGCGACATTTGCCTATAATTGATCACATCCCGAGAACTTCTCTCTATATTGTTATTTCAGTTTTGTGTGATTGATTTGTACCTAATAATTGTAAACCAATTTCCCCTATCTGATATTTGTTCTCACCCCCTGTTTGACTTGTTTACATGTCTTTTTTGATAATTTATATTTCACATTTGTACTTCCTAATTGAATTTGAACATGTACCGCTCCTTGTAGGTTCGACCCCAGCTCTTTGTTGGGTATTATACTACTTAACGATCGTTTGCACCTAAAATTGGATAAGGTGTGCTTGAAACGTTAATCACCTATGAGGTTTGATGTTCTTCCGTATGTGTTGTTAGATCCTTTTTCGTTCTGTACTCATGTTGGTGATTCTATTATGGTTAAGAGGGTCTATAGAAAGTGTCATGTTTCCTTGTCCCATAGAGTTACTCTTATTGACTTGGTAGACCTTGATATGCTAGATTTTGATATTATCTTTGGTATGGAATGGGTGCACTTGTGTTATGCTTCTATCGATTGTAGAACTCGTGTGGTCAAGTTTCAGTTCCCGAATGAGCTTGTCCTTAAGTGGAAATGGGGAAATTCTATGCCTAAGGTTCAGTTTGTCTCTTATCTTTAAGGTAGAAAGATGATTTCTAAGGGTTGCATTTACCATTTAGTTAGGGTGAGGGACGTGGATTCCAAGACACCTACTCTCGAGTCGGTCCCCGTTGTTAATGAGTTTTTGAAAGTGTTCCCTGATGATTTACCCGATATTCCTCCCGAGAGAGAAATAGACTTTAGTATTGACCTTCTCCTTGATACGGGAAATATTTCTATTCCTCTTTACCGTATGGCCCCGGTAGAACTAAAGGAATTTAAAGAACAATTGAAAGGTTTCTTGGATAAGGGTGTAATCCGATCGAGTATCTCTCCATGGGTGCTCCAGTTTTGTTTGTTAGAAATAAAGATGGTTCTCTTCGTATGTGTATTGACTATCATCAGTTGAACAAGGTGACCATTAAGAATAAGTATCCTCTCCCAAGGATAGATTACTTTTTTGACCAACTTCAAGGAGCGAGTACTTTTCTAAGATTGATCTTCGATCGAGTTATCACCAATTGAGGGTGAAAGAAGATGATATTCCAAAGATGGCTTTTAGAACCCATTATGGTCATTATCTATTTTTGGTGTTGTCGTTTGATTCGTCTAATGCTCCGACGGCGTTTATGGATTTGATGAATAGGGTGTTTAGACAATACCTTGAAATATCTGTGATTGTATTCATTGGTGATATATTGATCTATTCAAGGAGTGAGAGTAAGCATATTGATCATTTGAGGATCGTGTTGCAAGTTCTTAAGGACCGTCAACTATTTGAGAAGTTTAGCAAATGTGAGTTTTGGTTAAGGTTTGTAGCTTTCCTTTGTCATATTTTTTCAAGTAAGGGTATTGAGGTAGATCCTAAGAAGATGGATTCGGTCAAGAGTTGGCCTAGAACTCTAACCCCTTCGGATATTAGAAGTTTCTTGGGTTTGGTCGGTTACTATAGAATGTTTGTTGAGGGATGAGAAGAGTTTCCAAGAGTTAAAGGATAGACTTATTTCCGCTCTGGTATTGACTTTACCGGAATGGACTGATGATTTTGTTATCTATTGTGATGCCTTGAGAATTGGGTTAGGTATGTGCTTGTGCAAAATGGGAAAGTGCTTGCCTATGCCTCAAGACAACTTAAGATTCATGAAAAGAATTATCCTACACATGACCTTGAACTAGCGGCAGTTGTTTTTGCCTTAAAGATTTGGAGGCATTATTTGTATGGTGTTCCTGTAGATGTGTTTACCGACCATAAAAGTTTGCCATATTTGTTTAATCAGAAAGATCTAAATCTTCGCCAAAGAAGGTGTCTTGAGTTATTGAAAGATCATAACACAAGTGTTCTCTATCACCCCAGAAAGGCAAATGTGATGGCGGATTTTCTTAGTCGGTTATCTATGGGAAGTGTTGCTCATATTGAAGAAGAAAAGAAAGAGTTGGTTCGAGATGTTCATAAATTGGCCCGATTGTGTGTTCGGTTAATGGACTCTACCAAGGGTGGTGTTATGGTGCACAATGGTTCAGAATCGTCTTTAGTGGTGGATGTGAAAGCCAAGCAAGGTCTTGATCAAATTTTGGTTGACTTAAAAGAAGCCGTGCTTAAGAAATACATTGAGGCTTTCTCCCAAGGGGGAGATGGCGTACTTAGATATCAAGGTCGTTTATGAGTTCCAAATGTTGATAACTTAAGGGAACAGATCTTGTCTAAAGCCCATAGTTCGTAGTATTCCATTCACCCGGGAGCCACCAAGATGTACCATGATTTACAGGCGGTCTATTGTGGAATGGGATGAAGAAGGATATTGCGGAATTTGTGACTAAGTGCCCTAATTGTCAACAAGTGAGCGTTGAACATCATAAACTGGGAGGTTTATCCCAAGACATTAGTATTCCTACTTAGAAGTGGGAAGATTCGAACATGGACTTCATTGTTGGTTCGTCTCGCACCCGACAACAACATGACTCAATTTGGGTTATAGTAGATCGGATAACGAAATTGGCTCATTTTTTCCCGTCGAGGTTTCCTATTCAACTGAGGACTAGTCCAAGTTGTACTTGAGAGAAATGGGAAATTTGCATGGAGTGCCTTTGTTCATTATTTCTGATCGTGGTACCCAATTCACTTCTTTGTTTTGGAAGTCTTTCCAAAAGGGTCTTGGTACTCATGTTAAGCTTAGTACGGCCTTTCATCCCCAAACCAATGGGCAAGCAGAGCTTACTATCCAAACTTTGGAAGACATGTTAAGGGCCTGTAAGATTGATTTTAAGGGTAATTGGGATGACCATTTGCTATTGAATGAGTTTGCTTGAAACAATAGCTATCACTCAAGTATTGATATGGCTCAATTTGAGGCATTATATGGTACGAGGTATAGATCTCCTATAAGATGTTTGAGGTGGGTGAAGTTTCCCTAATAGGTCCCTAGTCGGTACATGAGGCCATAGAGAAAGTTTGACTTATTAGAGAAAGGGTGAGAACGACTTAAAGTCGACAAAAGTCATATGTTGATGTAAGGAGAAGAGATTTTAAGTTTGATGTGCATGATTAGGTTTACTTGAAATTTTCAACCATGAAGGGTGTAATGAGTTTTGGTAATAAAGGGAAGCTTAGTCCTCTATATGTAAGCCCAAATCATATTTTGAGACGTGTTGGTAAAGGTTGCTTATGAGCTAGATTTGTCAAATGAGTTGCCATCAGTGCATCCAGTTTTTCATGTCTCTATGTTGAGGAAATGTTTTGGTTATCCAATATACATTGTTCCATTAGAAGGTTTGGGAGTTAAAGAGAATCTTTCTTATCAAGAAATTCCGATCGAAATTTTAGACCGCCAAGTCAAGAAGTTCAGGAATAAAGAAGTAGCTTCCATGAAAGTGTTGTGGAGTATGGCTGCTTCTAGAGTGAGGGAGTTTTTTAGGATGAACCCTCCAGAGTTTTGTGGCCCCAAAGTGGAAGAGGATCCTAAAGAGTTTATAGATGAGGTTTGTAAGGTGCTTGCTATCATGGGGGTAACTTTGGTAGAGAAAGCGGAGTTAGCCGCTTATCAATTAAAAGGTGTTGCTCAAGTATGGTATGAACAATGGAAAGATGCTAGGCCAATAGAAGTGAGTCCAATAGATTGGGAAGTGTTCAAACTAGTGTTTCTTGATAGGTTCTTTCCCCGAGAGTTGAGGGAAGCTAAGGTAGAAGATTTTATTAAGCTTAAGCAAGGTAGCATGAGTGTTAATGAGTTGTCAAAACCCGAGAGCACCCCTAAGTCATAACATGCGTACTCGACCTCTCGGAGGTCTAATACAAGACTCTTAGCATTCATTCATCTCATTCGGTAATAAAACCATAAGGAATAAAAAAACACTTTTTAAAACAAATCCAAAATACTCATAAAATCTTTCAAATGTAAAGGAGTAGAATTTCTAAGTCTCATGTACCATCTTAGACACGAATAGAACATCTTAGGGAAACAGCCCTTTACAACAAAAATAGAATTCTTATACAATGTCTAAATGGAAATACAAGAAAGGTAACAACTATGTCCTCGAATATATGAGGACATACCAAGCTTCTTGAGAAGAGTCAATATCCCAAGCTTCCTCAAAGATCTCCTCACTTTCCACCACCTACACTTGTAACAATAGAGAAATATGGAATTAGTACAATAAGTACCAAGTATGATGACCATGCAAGAAAACATGCACAACGGTCATTTACAAGGAATGTATGCTTTTAAGACCTTCTTTAACAAACCTTTACAACCACAAGCATAAACCCACATTTCAAGTCACCATTCACAAATAAGACC
>JAJONZ010014561.1:0-22807 GCA_029582445.1 Solanum paucissectum | reverse complement strand
TTTTATTCCCCATCTTTCATTTACAATAATTTCAATCAACAAATAAAACCCATCCTCAATCCCCATTACTCCCCAACACAATTAGGAAAGTAGTCATGTGTAGTCTAAGAGTTTAACAAAGTTTAGAGGTCACTTGCCTCAAAACACTTCAACTAGTACTCAAATTTGAGTTTTACCCTTCCGAGCACGCTCCAAATCACCACAATCTATTCATAAATGGAATCCCACAATCAATACGAATCGATGGACAGAGGATGAACAGCGAACATTCTTGAAAGGATTGGATTTTCATGGAAAAGGAAGTTGGACAAAGATTGCTAAGGATTTCTTGCCTACTAGAACGTCGACACAGGTTGCTAGTCATGCTCAAAAGTACTTCGTGAGATTATTGGATTCTAATTCCAATTCCAATGAGAGAAAAAAGCGCAAGAAATCAAGTGTTTTCGATCTTCGTATTGAAAAAACAGAGCATCTTGAAAAAACAAAGGATACACATAATCAAGAAAGTGTCCAAGAAACTCATAATGTGAAAAGTGTTCCAACAGTAATGCCTCTTACTTGGGTTTACATGTATCCGTATAATGATCATTATGCCTCTACGTCAATCAGTACTACTACATTCGACAAGCCATTTTCTGGGATTTCTTCTTCTGATGATGATGATCATAATTTGGAGTTAAAGTTATAGTCAAGAAGATATACACAAGGCTACTTATTCTATGATGTGTTTTTTTGTATGGATATATGTCTTATTGTAGTTGTATATTTCCGATATATGAAATGAAACCATAGTTAGTTCTTGATTCTTTCGTCGTCTTACTGTATTCCACATCGACATTTATATAACTTTCTCTCTATCTCAGCCCACCTTCAAATCAGTTAACAGGCAAGCCAAAACCAACAAGGATAAGCATAAGCAAAATCTCTGCAAGTCGGCAGTAAAGCCACAAACTAAATTAGTACTTATTTTAGCTGAATGAAAACTTTATGTTTGATGTAATCATATAGTGAAAGTAAGCGTTTTCCCAATATAGTGAAGGCCGTATTAGATACATTAATGAAAACTAGGAGACTTTAAAGTGACTATAAATCCATCAGTTGGAATAATGAAAACTAGGAGAGATGACAACTTATCGACTTGCTTTACTTCTAGGTTCGGGACTTAAACGTGAACCTTGTTAGAATCTAAGTATGTACTTACTTGTCAGATAAGTGATTTTACTTACATTTATGATATTTGACATATCTCATGTTTTCCATCTTTGAAACCTAGAAATGAAGAGAAAACTCATCAAATTTGGTGCATCATATGAGCCAGCATATCGAAAGGAACAAATTTTCTATACCACCAGAAAACATATCAAGAATAATACTACCAGTAGGTGAGTCGACTAAAGAATTTTAATTCCCTCCCTATTTACTTTCAGTATGGACATTGTTGAAAACCCATTTCTGAAAATAAGCCTCAATGCGACTATACCAAGCTCACGGGGCTTGTTTTAGTCCATAAAGAACTTTCTTCAATCGATAAATACCTCTTCCTCCAAGTGTCCATGTAAGAAAGCTGATTTGACATCCAACTGGAAGATAAGCCACAAATTTTGTGCTGCCAAGGCAATTAACATTCTGATAGTGTCATGCCTTCTAACTGGAGCAAAAACTTCAGTGTAATCAACACCATATTCCTGCTTGTATCCCTTAGCCACCAATCGCGCCTTACACTTATCAGTTTCACCATTTTCTTTAAGTTTCATCTTATAGATCCACTTGACGCCAATGGTTTTGTTCTTCTCACGAAGATCAACAAGCTCCCAAGTATCATTCCTTACAATAGCTTCAATTTCAGCCTCCATCGTCTTTCTCCATTCTTCTTCTCTAACAACACTCTCAAATGTGTTGTCGGGTCATAATCTGCAAACAATGCCAAATGAGTAATTGAATCATCATTGACATTGATTCCTGGTACCTTATAGTCCAGCATCCACGTGAACTTTCTGCGAGCACGACGAAGAGAATGAGCTGCTGCATCAGTTTCTTCTAAAGTTGCTGGTAAAGTTTCAGCAGTTAGTGAAATTTCAGCAAGAGTTGGTAGAGTTTCAGCAGCTATTGGAGATGAATTCTCTGCACTTTCAGCCATTCAGCCACTTCTTCGACTTCACTGTCAAATACGATTGGAGTAGACTGCTGTATACTCCAGTCCCAAGGGTTTTCTTATAAAAAAGTAACATCTGACTGATTACAATCTTCTTCGTTTGTGGATTAAGAAATTTATATGCCTTTGATGCTTCACTAACACCGAGAAAGATACACTTTTCGTTTTTGTCATCAAGTTTCTTCCTCTTCTCGTCTGAAACATGTGCATACGCAATGCAACCAAAAATTCGCAAGTGATCGACAATTGATTTTCTTCTACTCCAAGCCTCTTCTGGAGTCATGTTTTGAACAGTAAATGTTGGACTTCTATTCAATACATGCATGCTCCAGTTAATCGCTTCTGGCCAGAAAGCCTTTTTCATTCTTCCTTTTGCTAGCAAACTCCACACTATATTGAGAATGGTTCTATTCTTTGTCTCTCATACACTGTTTTGTTGTGGTGTATAAGCAGTGGTGAGCTCTCTACGAATTCCATTAGATTCCCAAAAATCTTTAAAGACTTTTGAGCAGTACTCGCCACCACGATCAATTCGAAGAGTCTTTATGGCTTTTCCAGTATCATTTTCTACATGAGCCTTGAAGCTTTTAAATACTCCAAAAGCTTCTGACTTTTCTGGCAAAAAGTACACCAAAGGTTTTCGAGAGTAATCATCTGTAAAAGTAATTAAATACCTTTTACCTCCATTAG
The DNA here is from genome assembly GCA_029582445.1 of Solanum paucissectum. Taxonomy (NCBI): domain Eukaryota; kingdom Viridiplantae; phylum Streptophyta; class Magnoliopsida; order Solanales; family Solanaceae; genus Solanum; species Solanum paucissectum. Next base: position 19,965 of record JAJONZ010014561.1, on the reverse strand, counting down.
AAATTGGTTTAATTGGGCCACATATATCAGAATGCACCATCTCCAAATGATCCTTCGCCCACCACGACTTCCCTTTTGGAAATTGAGAACGATGTTGTTTGCCAACAATACATTCTTCACAAACTCGGGAAGGGATGAGAATTTCAGGAAGGCCTATCACCATATTTTTCTCTTGGAGAGTTTTTAATCCACCAAAACCAAAATTACCATATCTAAAATGCCACAACTATGAAGAATCTTTCTTTTGTTTTTAAACATGATTGAACACTCTCAATATTCATGGGAAATAACCTTTTTGAATTCATTTTCACAATGGCAATAGAATATCCTTTTTCTTGCAATTGTCCTACACTCAATAAGTTTCTTTTAAAGCAGGAACATATAACACAATTGATATATTTCTTCAAATCCATTCTTCGCTTTAATTTTAATATCACATTTTCCCATTGCATCCACAATAGATCAATCACGAAGACTAACTTTAGAACGAAAGCTTTCATTTAAATAAGAAAAACAAGACTTACTCCCACTCATGTGATTACTGCAACCTGTGTCCTGATACCAAATATCTTGTCCAGGCACTTCTTGTGCTTGTATTGCCATCAACAACGTCTCTGTTTCCTTGCTTTCAACAAAATTGGACTTCTTGTCCTTCTCATTAGGTAGCCTAGTATAGCAATCAGATTGATAATGGCAAAATTTATGACATCAATAACATTCTACCTTTGATTTGTCGAAATTCTTTCCTCTGCCTTTGTCGTAGTCATCATTGACCCTAAAATTTCTGCCTCCATCTCTATGTCCACGATCTCCTACCCCTCTTACTCTACCTCTACCTCTACCTCTACCTCTTCCTTTAGAATTGGAAAAAGTAAAGTAGAAGATTTCAAGGCCGGCTCCTCAGAAGTTGAACTGCGATTCATCTTTTGTTCATGCACCAATAAGGAGCTTTACAATTCATCAAGTGACAACTCATCTATATCTTTTGACTCCTCAATGGAGCAAACAACATAATTGTACTTCGGCGTCAAAAAGCGCAATAGTTTTTCAACAATTTTGACATCATCATCTTCTCGCCATGGAACCGCATTTTGTTGCTAATCTCTATTTTTCTAGCACAGTAACTAAAATAGAAAGCATGTCTATTGTCCTTGAAGTATGAGGACCCACCGTTGAAGTTGCTGAATATAAGCTAAGAGTCGAACTAAGCGTTATTTGGATGTTGAGTGCCTGAACCTATATCATAAAATGATGTAGCGCAAAGTATGCGTCACTACTTGGAATGTACTGAGCATGCAAGATATAGATATGCTAAGTTGAACAAAGTATATAAGCTGAACAATGCATAACTGAGCAATAATATAATCTGAACAAGAATATAAATATGTGCTCAAGTATAACTGAAATGTAAACTGAATGCAGTGACCAAGTACTAATCATGAAGATAACATGCTGAACTGTATACTGAAGCAACTGCTAAAAACCTGGTCAATGCGCTAAGAGTCTGACTATGGGAGCTACTATTAACCGACATAAACCACATGAGCTAAACGTGGAGTCCGATGTATACGCCCCATCGAGAGGACCCAATATACCTTGCCAGGGGTATAGAGACATGATTGTGGCGTGATCACTAAAACTGATGCCCAACAAAATGGACTTATAAACCTACGTCGGCATGTAATTATAGGACTTTGAGGGTATACTGAACCCTGGTCCAACTCGGTGCTAAGTCTACTCCCAACTGAATATTCATGAAGCTAAAATGCACTAAATACTGAATACCTCAAACTGACATGCTAATTGAGAATACAACATTTATATACTAAGAATATAACATTCAATATCTGAAGCATGAATTCCTGTCTGGTTAGCCTAGCAAGTAAAATTCATGAATTAGGATAAATTTACACAAGCTAGGGTTTTGAGTTCTATGCAAGAAATTATACTAAATTATCAAGAAACAAGTTTATTTAGATCAAAGGAACCGTAATCACAATAAATCTTGAAAATCTAAAAACCCTAGGTTTGAACAATTTATCAGAATCTGAAAAACTAACTGAATTCTAGGGACCTAATGGGTTAAAGGAACCAACTAGTGATATCTCACATACCTGGTGACGAAATCTACAGAGAAATCCTTTGGATTTTGGGATTGAACTTTGAAGAACATTGTTGCTTGTTCTTGAAAGAAACTGGTGCCTCTTTCTCTTCTTTTTGTTCTAACTTGGATGATTTTTGGAGAATGAGGGTTCTTGGTATGTCTGACTAGATTATTAGGCTTAGACTGAGTAAAACGACGTAGTTTATGCATCAAGCGATGTAGTTTAAGTTCCACAACGCATAGGGAAATGACAAAAATGACCCTGACTTAAAGCTGACGAAGTGCCACTCACGAGGGGATTGATGGGCCGTCGTTTGAACCACTACCCGTCAACTGGGTCGTGGTTCGTGGCCTGCCCGACAGGGCTTCACTAAAACAAGCATAACTTTTTACTCCGAGCTTGGATTTAGCAAACTCAGTGGTGTTGGAAAGAGGATTTAATTATCTTTAATTTGATAGGTCATGGGTCATCTAATTCATTTGTGCTAAAAGATATAACCGTTTGAAGTTGAACCAAAAGCCATTTTTCTCTACATACCTACTGACCCTCACCTACGGCAAGACCTGTGGTCTGTAGGTCCAACCACAGACCGTACTGGTCGGCAGTGGGTGGGATAAGAGACTTCTAAGTTTGACGGGACCCCACCTACGGTCCGTGGTCTAACACACGGTTCGTCGGTGGCTTCTGTTGGTTCTGACACCAGATCCTGGAAAGCTGTATTTTTTTCCATCTTCTCGAATCCGAGATGTTACACATACGATCATACGATCAAAGAACCTACAATTAAGGTCTCTTGCAATATCTTAGAACTCTTACCCAATATCTTTTCTCTTACCATATATTTTTGGAATTTCTTAATTTTTAAAATAAATTTTCTTTTACTATATATTTTAGGACTCCTTAATTATTAGTTCTCCTAATTAGTACTTGTTACTATATATTTTAGGACTACTTAATTATTAAATTTCTTAATACATCTTATTATATATTTTCCACTTCTTCTTACCATATATTTTAGGACACCATAATTTATTAATTATTAATTATCCTTAATTTTCTTACCATTTATTTTGGGACTCCTCAATTATTAATTTTCCTACCTTTTACCATATATTTTCCTCTTCCTCTTACCATCATTTGAAATATATTGATGGAATTAGATTTTCTAACAAGTTGATATGATCCTCTACTAGAACTATGATTTGGTTGCTCAAAATTTTACATTTGTAACACCATACATTAATTAATTTTCCATATTAGAAGGATTTTGTATTTACACCATTGTCTATTTAATAGATTCATTCGCTTCATTCCTATCTCTAGTAAATTTCAAGAACATAAACATTAGTATATTGGGAAAATTGATGCTTTTGCAATGAAAAAATCATGTTCTTCTAATGCTTCTAGCATATCGCCTGCCTCAGAAGAATCTCATGAAGTCATCACAAACACAAAAAAGATGAAAGAAAAATCTATGGAATACTCTCAATTGAAGACACATGAACTATCATTTGATCTCAAAGTCCATAATGATTACAACAACGAGAAGAATATAAATTGTTCAAATCCTAAACTCATAAAAGAAAAAATTGTGGAAGGCTATCAATGAAAGACACATGAATTATCAGAAGCTGTTGAAGAACATCTTTGTCTCAAAGTCAATAATTGTTGCTACAACAACCAGAATATTAATTGTTCAAATCTTGGACTAAATCTTTTTAATTCAACTCCAGCTCATGCTAGTGAGTCTTCCAATGAGGCAACGCCCACACAGAGGCATTCCTTAAAGACTAAGATTTTCTCTTTCAATTCTGCAAGAAAGAATTTTCCACTAAGCAAGCCCTGGGGGGACACCAAAACGGTCACAAACAAGAGAGGGCATTGTCTAAAAGGCAAAAGAAACTTGTTGATGTTGTTCAACCTTTTGACCCTCCCAATTATCATCCTTACTTTAGCCCTTACTCAAAATTGAACTCACACATGTCATTTCACAGTTCTTTTACCAATCAATCACCATTTGGTGTTAATGGAGATTCTCATGTCATTCATAAGCCTACTTTTTATCAAACATGGCCATGTTTTTCCAGATACAATTACCGATTTAACCCAATGAAATGTTCATCAAGCTCATCATTTTTAGTACAAAAAATCTCCTAGGAAATAACAACAGTGATGTTATTGGAACTAGAGTTGATGCGTTGGAGAATTCCCTTAATTCTGAGAGCAAAAATAGTGTAGAAGGTTTAAATTTAAAGGATTCACAAGTCAAATTTGATGATAATCTTGGTGGAAATAGTTATATGAAATTGGAAGAGGGTGATGTAGAGAAGAATAATGAAGAAGAAGAGGAGCTTGATTTAGATCTAAAACTTTAATGTTAGTTTGTAGCTTGCTTTGAATTGTTTGTTATTTTTCAGAGGTTTAGTTTATTTGTGCTTTGATTTTATTAGAACCTATGGTACTATTTTAGCAATTTTAGTTAAATTTATTAAATCATTCTCTTCATCATTTCATCCTTTTGTATTCTTTTTGGAAATTTGAAGCTTCATGTTAGACCAAAGAGATGTGTCACCTTTATCTTTTTGTATCTTATTATAACTTGACTTTTATAAGCCTAAATTGTAATTTCCATTTGTTTTGAAAAAATCTTTATATTCAAATCCATCACACGGCTATTTTTAAAAAAACATAGTTAATGCAAAAAAGGAAGGCAAGATTTCAGACGATATAAGTGAGATATGACGATTCATACTGAGATGTTATTGTTATTGTTTTTGTATTGATCCATGACGTGTAAAACCTTATTCCAAAATATAGCTTTAGTCACCACTCGAAGGTTCTTAAAGTTGACATTTATTACCTTCAAGAGTATTGTGGCACCGAAGACTTTGACGATTGCTTTCTTGGCCAAAGCTATGGGACGCAAGAAGTTCATCCAAATTTCTTCCACTAGAAATTGCATTGTATACATAAAATCAAAATTAATTTTGTATGTCTATATATCCTATTAACTCTTCTATATGTTTGCATTTTTATATTTTGAATTTATTAGTAAGAATTTTGGCTCCCTACTTTTCTTTCCCTTAGAAATTCTTCACTAGTCATCTTTTTAAATATCTTCAAATAATTGAACCTACTATAAATAGGTTATTACGTCTTCCTTAAAGATAGATTGTTTTGGGTTATGAGTTTATGTTACTATCTCTGAGAGTTGGGGATTTGTCCCATATCTACTCTTGGACCCCATTGAATGACTATTACGTGTAGTAATGCATATATGGGTTCATTTCATATCTCTATATTTGCTTCTTTTTTTTAAAAAAAAAGGATTCTCCTCAGTAAGAATTTTGGCTCCCTACTAGTCTTCCGCTTAGAAATTCTTCACCAATCATACAATTGAAAATCTCCACAATTGAAAATCTCCACAATTGAACCTAGTATAAATAGGTTATTATGTCTTTCTAAAACATCGATTGTTTTTAATGATGAGTTAAAGTTATTCTCTTTGAGAGTTGGGGATTTTTCTATATCTACTCTTGAACCTTCCTTGAACTAGTACTACTTGTAGTAATTCATGTATGAGTTCATATATCTTCTCCCTTTGGATTATATGTCTTTGAATAATAAATGTAGGACACTATGTAAGATACAAAAATTGTAATGTAGGACGCCAAGTAGGACAAATGTTTCCATTTGTCAATTATATACAATTTTAAGTATCTACTTGTGCACATCAAAAGTTTGAGGGAATAAATGCTAGTAAAGCCAAGTTAAAGGACATATTTATGTATTATGCCTATAATATAATACAACTACTTGTAGTAAATTAACAATAGCAAAAAGGATTATGGCAAAGCAGAAGATGACAACCTGAAAGTTTGAAATAATAAAATCGAAAGTCATCTTCCAATAGGCTAATATCACGATAGTTTTGCCACTAAATTGGTGTACCTAAAAGTACAATGTCTAATTTATATCATAATTAGAAATTAACAAACAAAAAATGAAAAGGGAAAAAAATTATATACTACGCTCGAAATAGTTGTTCTGAAAATGCCTATTAACAGATGCTGAATAACCTGCATAAAATGTGATTATATAATTTTAGTTATCCATACGACCATGCGTATTGGATCCCTTCAGCTTTTAAAGTACGCATGCGATAAAAATGCAAAGAACCTACAATTAAGGCCGATTGCAATATCTTAGAACTCTTACCCAATATCTTTTCTTTTACCATATACTAGCCTTATAACAAGTTACTTGATATCCACAACAACAAACACAAACACATGTCTACACTTGCTATCCACAACAACAAACACAAACACATGTCTACACTTTAATTTCAGGAATTCACTTCACAAGTCATCAAATAGAAAACTAACTGTAAAAAGTACTTTAGTTAGGGATTTCATACAATTCAACAATCCAACCAAAATAGCTTTTTCTCCCTCAGTCCTTTAGTTAGAACTGAGGGACACTGGTTCTTATGTGTCAGCGATTTAAAATTATTTTTTTGAACGCTAGAACCAATGGTATAATTTCATTCTCAGACAGATTAGATGACACGGATAACTATTGCACAAATTGGGCATTTACGAGTTCGCCGAATTCATCTTACTGTGTTGTAATTGTTTTTGAGTTTGCTAACTCTCCCATTGTAGTCTACATCACTAAGGTAGGAGAATCTGGTAAGAAAATATATTTGACAGTATCACGAATTATTTGATGATTATTTTTGCTGACTGTTTTGTAATTGTTTTTGAGTTTGTTGACTCTCCCATTGTAGTCTCCATCACTAAAGTAGGAGAATCTGTTTGATAGTATCACAAATGATTTGATGATTATTTTTGCTGATACGAAAATAATTACTTTATCGATATCCTACAATGCAGTTATAATAGGAGATTGTGTTTACATTTTTGTGGGATGACGGTGATCTTGAAATCCTAACCTAAGGAAGCTCTGCCGAAGTCCTTCTTGATATATTTTTTCATGTATCAGGTAATATAGTTATATGTGGCTAAAAGTTGAAATCCCCTTTCCCATATGACCACTTTCTTGGACCATTTGAACTTATCTGAGCACTAGATTAGTTTCTATAAAAGTGTTATTAAAAATATGTTTTGTTGTAGAATAATTTATCAAAACTTAGTTTTTTATTCATTTTATTTGGTTATAGAAGACTTATTGGGCAAGAGCCCATATTTGATATACATTTTTAGGATTGTTATTCAATTAAATAGATAATTATTTGTAAGTACAATTGGTTCAAATATATTACTAAAATGGATCAATTAAAACTTTAGCCACTAATCTATTGATATCTCTTCTTCCTCTCTCTTTCCTACACATACACACTCTCTTTCACATTTATTATTTGAAATTCTCATATGTGATTTTATTAGCTGATTTATTTTTTCGATGAAGCTGGCTATTGTAGCAATGTTGATGGCGGTAATTAACTAATCTGCTTGCTTTACTTGTTCGAAGTGAAATAAATGGTCTCATATGTATATATATAGTTGAGTGATTGGTAATGACCCTTGTTTTGGGAGGAAATTTACATATTATGTCATTTTTTTTTCTTGGGATAAGGCAAAAGTACCTCTAGACTATGAATGAAATCACAGAGACACACCAATTCAACACTTACACTTGATCATTACCTACACAATGACACTTCATCGCAAACTCCTTTCTAGCTAAAACACTCTCTACCTCCTATGATGGAATCTTTCCAACTCACCACTTCTTGGTCTACCCATAAGGGAAAACTCTTTATTAATATCTTACTAGGTGCATGACTATAGTAACATAATCTGCCCCATCACTATCTCCCTTTCATAGATCTCTATACCTCTGCATACTTTCCCCTAACTCTGTGCACTTTCACTACTATTGCGCGTGATCTTGTAACTCATACTATCTTTTAGGGAGAAAATACTACCCAGGCTCTAAACATACTTCCTCATAAGAATCTCAGCTGAAACATGACTTAGAGAAGAGAGTACAACTCGTTTTTAGCTCAAACGCACGATTCATATGAATATGGGTGCATTCCTCTGAAACACAACACTTAACTAACTCATGGGCTTCTGAAGCCTCTATGGAGTCACATGAATTCCTCAAGATTCTTGCTAAGGACAACTCATCGATAAACAACTGACTTTCCTTTTCAACCACCTCTAGTATGATGAATAGTCAAATGAATCTAAGAAAGGCACGAGTATGAATAAATCTCTATGACATAGCTCTATTGCACGATTAAGAGTATGAAAGAATGGAAACTTTTCTTAAATGTCTGTAGTCCCTCATTTATAGAAGTGGGGCCCTCACAACCATAAACAAGACCCTACTGACACGGCTTCATAGACACCCTAGGACTCTTGAACTCTATGCTCTGATACCAAGTTTGTCACGACCCGAGCCTACACTCGAGAACTATTGTAGGTCCCTAAGCGAACCCTCATCCTGGCTGACTACAAGCGGAAGACTAACTTAAGCATACAAAAGCTTAAAACTGAATACAATTCATGAAACTGAAATACAAAACTTTAACTCAAATGAAAAACTCTGAATAAAATAATATATTCAACTCGTCATAAAATAGACAACTTAAGTCTTTAAAATATTTAACAAAATAAATTATACAAACTTCTTAAACTCTACTGTCTATCTATGAAGCCTCTAAATGACAAAGATGGAAGTCGGGATGAAACCCACGACATCCTGACAAAACTGAAAAGTAAATGAAATCCTCCGAAAGCAAGAAGGCTCACCATAGCTAACTCGAACTCCAAGTGGTATCAACGAAGCTCCTGTTGATGATCCTGCATACCTGAATCTGCATCATGAAAGGATGCAGGCCAAATGGCTCAGTACGTGGAATGTACGAGCATGTAAGGGGAATTCTAAAGTATAACATAAGCTTGAACTTGATAAAAAGGAAACATACTTACCTCTTTTCAAACTTACTCAACTCAAGGAATACTCAAGGATACTCAAGGATACTCAAAACTACTCAAACTTACTCAACTCAGAAGTACTCAAGAATAAGATACTCAACTCAGAGATTAGATACTCAACTCAAAGATATGATACTCGACTCTGGATACTCAACTCAATATAAAGCAATAATACACATGCAATATATGGAAAGCTTTTAAAACAGTAGAAATCAATGAGTGTATTGAAGAATAAAATAACAACTCAATTTATATATAATAAAATATAATATAACTCTGTGGGAGTTTCTCTAACCGACAACCACCACTATGAGCCTAAGTGATGATACATCGTCTTGCACACGCTGCCAGAACTGTCCTATACTTTGTATAGGACGCCTTAACTAAGTGGATCCACTAGTCTATGCTAAAAAATACTAAGGAATCATCTGAAAAGTATGATCCTTTCTATCCATGATGGCTACATGGTTTATGGAGACGTGAGTTATCTGAATTCAAACTCGTCCCCATATAGGTGCTCAATACTACTCCCAAAATACTCAGCTCATATGTTTAAAAACATAACTTTTTCTTTGATTTGAGATAATTACTCAAAAATCTTTCTCTTAAAAGAGATGGTACTCAAACTGCTCAAAACTCTTTTGGAAATCTCAGTTTCCTCTCATCTTAAATGTGAAAACATTTACTCTTGGGAATACTTAGTTCTCATATATCATTTTAAAGAAAATGAACTTTACTCTTACTCTTTACTCTTACTCTTTACTCAACTCAAAACTTAAGTCTTAAAACAAATTTAAAACGTTTGTAAAAAGACTTCTTAAAATAAGGTTCATGCCGAATTATGGACGTGAATGACTCAATTCAAGGTTTTCAATAACCATACATAGAACTCAATACTCGAAACTCAACAACTCAGAACTCTAGAACTTCAATGATACAACTTATTTAAAGAATGCTCAACTCAGAGGGTTCATGCGGAATTATGGGCATGAACAACTCAACTCATAGACTTCATGATACTACTCATATTGAGAATGTTCAACTCATAGGGTTCATGCAGAATTATGGGCATGAACAACTCAACTCATGGACTCCATGGGTAATATGTAATAGTCCCATGACTAGGAATAAAATCTCAAAAGGGATTAGGAACTCAATACTTAGAACTTGAAGATACTACTCCTCTAAAAAATGCTCAAATTATGAAGTTCATGCGGAATTATGGGGATGAACGACTTGACTCGAGGGTCTACATACCAATATGGAACTCGTGTATACAAATCTTCTCATTCTCATACTTACTTCCTCAAAACTCTGTTTAAAACTCAAGTGTTGGCTTTGAAAAACTTCTCAAGATTTATAACACAAAATAGGGTTCATGCTGAATTATAGACATGAACAAATCAACTCAAGGATCTCAATAAAAATATAGAAACTCAATAATTAGGAATATAATTTTTAAAAGAAACATCAACTCAAGAACTCGAATCAACTTATCTCAAGAATACTCAAATCTTGGGGTAGAATCCTAGATTTCTCTTTTACTGATTTGAAAGTATATGTAGGGCGTGAGGACGAACTAGTCCAACACTATGATAGTCTTACATACCTGGAAGAACAAGGTTCTTAAAGAATCTTGAAGAAGAACTTGATTATAAGTCTTGAAACCCTAGCTTGAAGATAAACGATCAAGAAAACCTTTTTTGAGATTCTTGAAATTAGTTTCTTGAAATCTATATGGCCAAAAATTATGATTTTCATTAGTGAAGATGAAAATCTGATTGTTTTGAGCCTTTGATTAGTCAAGAAATTCGATTAGGGTTTTCTTGGAGGTAAAAAAACAAAAACAACCTTTTTTAATATTTTCCCGTCGGCTAATTCGTAACAGCACTGCATAGGTTACTAAAATAGTCATAACATTTTACTCAGAAATTAGATTGACGCGAAATTGATGTCGTTGGAAAGTAGATTCAAATTATTTAATCGGATAGGTTATGGCGCACATAACTCTTTATATTCTAGGAGATATGGTGGTTTGAAGTTGACCCAAGTAGAATCTTACATCAAAACTTAATTGATAAGGAAACTTCAAGAACACTTATCAAGAACTCTAATCTTTTAACTTCAAGAATGAAACTTCGCTGAAAATAACATGATTGGTGTGTGGGTGAACACATCCAATACTATGGAAGCTTACATACCTATTAGGGATTAAACCCATGGCGAAAATCCGCAACAAAACGCAAGACTCTCGACGAACGCTTTGATCCTCTCCTCTTTTCTCCTCTTTTCTCTTCTTGAACTCTCAACTAAAACCCTAGGTATAAATTATGATTATAAAACTGAACCTAATAGGATTAGACCCTTAAAACCTTACTAAAAATGAATTAAATCTGATTGGATAAGGAAAAGACCAAAATACTCCTCACTATTTTCGGATAACTTTCCTTAACTGGACAGCCTAACTTCAAAAAGGCATATCTCACTCATACGAACTCGAAACTTAGCAAACTCGGTGGAATTGGAAAGATAATTCAAAGACCATTCATTATCTCTCTTGTATCCCACCTAACTCATCATGTACTGAGAGTTACAGTCATTTGAAGTTGACCCAAAACTCATAACTTAAGCATAACTTGCAAAATTTCAGATTTTGCTATTTCCAATTTAGTTCTTTTTGGAACTCAAGGTGCTACATCTAGTGGCCTGACCTTAATACTTAAGAAATTTTAAATTTCTTGGTAAAATTCTATTCACAACGAAGGATGGTTCGAGTTTTAGTTCAAAAAATTTCTGCGGTGTTACAGTTATTATGTCTTTCTAAAACACAGATTGTTTTGAATTAGGCATAATACATATATTGGACCCTAACTTGGCTTCAAATTTCAACTTTGACCTCCAACTTTCATAGTGCACAAACAAGCACTTTAACTATCCAACCTTTTAATAAATAAACACGCGTGTCCTACCTGGCAAAACGCGTGATGTGCACGTATTTTGCGCGAGTTAGGAGTAATTTTCGAGGCCCACAACGGTAAAAAAATACTGAAATGACACATCTACCCTTAATCAATCCCTTTTATATATATCTTTATATTTCCAAATCAAAATCTCATTTCTCTTTCCTCCTCTTTCAAATCAATTTTTTTTTCTTTCTTTTAAAACAATTTGTGCTCATATTTAGTGCAAATGGCTTCTAATTTTTTTTGTCATTGTGGAAAAAGAGTTATAACCCTTGTATATTAATTTAAAATAATTTTAATTTTTTTTTTAGTTCTAAAATGGACGTGTAAAGTATTTAATTAGTTGGCAGCCATTGAGTGGCTCACTAATACACGTGGGAGCGTTTGCATTTCACACTCTTTGCCTCCAAAAATCGCGTGTTTATTTATTAAAAGGTTGGATAGTTAAAGTGCATGTTTGTGCACTATGAAAGTTGGAGGTCAAAGTTGAAATTTGAAGCCAAGTTTAGGGTCCAATATATGTATTATGCCTTTGAATTATGAGTTAAAGTTATTCTCTTTAAAAGTTGGGGATTTTTCCATATCTACTCTTGAACCTTCCTTGAACTACTACTACTTGTAGTAATTCATATATGAGTTCATATCTCTTCTCCCTTTGGATTATATGTCTTTGAATAATAAACGTAGGACTCTATGTAAGATACAAAAATTGTAATGTAGGTCGCCAAGTAGGACGAATGTTTCCGTTTGTCAATTATATACAATTTTAAGTGTCTACTTGTGCACATCAAAAGTTTGAGGGCATAAATGCTAGTTAAAGCTAAGTTAAAAGACATATTTATGTATTATGCCTATTATATAATACAACTACTTGTAGTAAATTAACAATAGCAAAAAGGATTATGGAAAAGTAGAAGATGACAACCTGAAAGTTCGAAATAATAAAATCGAAAGTGATCTACCAAGAGACTAATAGCACGATAGTTTTGCCACTAAATTGGTGTACCTAAAAGTACAATATCTAATTTATATCATAATTAGAAATTAACAAACAAAAGATGAAAGGGGAAAAAAATTATATACTACGCTCGAAATACTTGTTATGAAAATGCCTATTAACTGATGTTGAATAACCAGCATAATATGTGATTATATAATTACTCTTACCCAATATCTTTTCTCTTACCATATATTTTTGGAATTTCTTAATTTTTAAAATAGATTTTCTTTTACTATATATTTTAGGACTCATTAATTATTGGTATAATACATAAATATGCCCTTTAACTTGGCCTCATTTCACATTTATACCCTCAAACTTTGAGTGTGCACAAGTAGGCACTTAAACTTGTATAAAGTTGAACAAGTAGACACATGAGTCTTATGTGGCATAATACACACCGGACACCATTTAGGACGCAAATTACCATGTAGGATGCTACGTAGGACGTGTGTGTTTATTTATTTAATTTTATACAAGTTTAAGTGTCTACTTGTGCATACTTAAAGTTGGAGGGCATAAATGTAAAATGAGGTAAAGTTAAAAGGCATATTTATGTATTATGCCTTAATTATTAGTTCTCCTAATTAGTACTTGTTTCTATATATTTTAGGACTACTTAATTATTAAATTTCTTAATACATCTTATCATTTATTTTCCACTTCTTACCATATATTTTAGGACACCATAATTTATTAATTATTAATTATCCTAAATTTTCTTACCATTTATTTTGGGACTCCTCAATTATTAATTTTCCTACTTTTTACCATATATTTTCCTCTTCCTCTTACCATCATTTGAAATATATTGATGGAATTAGATTTTCTAACAAGTTGATATGATCCTCTACTAGAACTATGATTAGGTTGCTCAAAATCTTACATTTGTAACACCATACAATAATGATGCTTCCATATTTGAAGGATTTTGTATTCATACCATTGTCTATTTAATAGATTCATTCTCTTCATTCTTTTCTCAAGTAAATTTCAAGAACATAAACATTAGTATAGTGGGAAAATGGATGCTTTTGCAATGAAAAAATCATGTTCTTCTAAGTATTCAAGCAAATTGCCAGTCTCAGAAGAATCTCATGAAGTCATCACAAACACAAAGAAGATGAAAGAAAAAATCTATGGAAGACTCTCAATTGAAGACACATGAACTATCATCTGGTAGAGCACTTCTTGATCTCAAAGTCCACAATGATTACAACAACGAGAAGAATATAAATTGTTCAAATCCTGAACTCGTGAAAGAAAAAATTGTGGAAGGCTATCAATGGAAGACACATGAATTATCAGAATCTGTTGAAGAACATCTTAGTCTCAAAGTCAATAATTGTTGCAACAACGACATGAATATTAATTGTTCAAATCTTGGACTAAATCTTTTTAATTCAACTCCAGCTCATGCTAGTGAGTCTTCCAATGAGGCAACGCCCACACAGAGGCATTCCTTAAAGACTAAGATTTTCTCTTTCAATTCTGCAAGAAAGAATTTTCCACTAAGCAAGCCCTGGGGGGACACCAAAACGGTCACAAACAAGAGAGGGCATTGTCTAAAAGGCAAAATAAACTTGTTGATGTTGTTCAACCTTTTGACCCTCCCAATTATCATCCTTACTATAGCCCTTACTCAAATTTGAACTCACACATGCCATTTCACAGTTCTTTTACCAATCAATCACCATTTGGTGTTAATGGAGACAGAGGCGTATCCAGAATTTCGGCCAGATGGGTGCACAATTACAAAAAAATGTATCGTAAATATAAATTTGATCGATTTGACTTTTTGATTCTTAATATGAACCATTAAATTTTAAAACTTATAGGTCCAAAATATATAATACTACTAGTTTTAAATTTTAATATATCCATTTGATTTAATTATATAAAAAATTTACAGTGCTAATTTTTTTTAGGATTTTGCAATGTAACACACTTGAAAATTTTGAAAGATTAAAGGGAAAAAAAGCAAAATTAGTTGAAACATCAAAAATGTAACTGAGAACCACTTGGAGAGGTATTACTCAAAAAGACAACATAGATATAAAATTTAAATTTCTATTCACTTAAATAGGTGCACCCAATCATCATCATCATATTATTATATGATACTTTGAATATGGGTTCACACATCTATATTTAAATACTTTTTTAAAAATATGACACTACTATATATGATCTAGAGAGGGGACCATGGGTTCACGTGAACCCACGGCACCCCCTCTAGATACGCCTCTGAATGGAGATTCTTATGTCATTCATAAGCCTACTTTTTTATCAGACATGGCCATATTTTTCCAGATACAATTATCGATTTAATCAGTGAAGTGGTCATAAAGCTCATCATTTTTTAGTACAAAAAATCTCCTAGGAAATAACAACAATGATATGATTGGAACTAGAGCGCCGGAGAATTCCCTTAATTATGAGAGCAAATATAGTGCAAAAGGTTTAGATTTAAAGGATTCACCAGTCAATATTGATGATAATCTTGGTGGAAATAGTTATATGCAGATGAAATTGGAAGAGGGTGATGCAGAGAAGAATAATGAAGAAGAGGAGGAGCTTGATTTAGATCTAAAACTTTAATGTTAGTTTGCAGCTTTCTTTGAATTGTTTTGTTATTTTGCAGAGGTTTAATTTATTTGTCCTTTTATTGTATTAGAACCTATGGTACTATTTTAACAATTTTAGTTAAATTTATTAAATAATTCTCTTCATCATTTGATCTTTTTATTCTTTTTGGAAATTTGAAGCTTCATGTTAGACCAAAGAGATGTGTCGCCTTTATCCTTTTGTATCTTGTTATAACTAGACTTTTTAAGCCTAAATTGTAATTTCCCTTTGTTTTGAAAAAAATGTTATACTCAAATCCATGACAAGACTATTAAAAACATGCATAGTTGATGTTGTTCTGCCTTTTGGCCCTCCCAATTATGATCCTTACTATTACCCTTACTCAAATTTCAACTCACACATGTCATTTCACAGGTTTTTTACCAATCAATCATCATTTGGTGTAAAAGGAGATTCTGATGTCGTTCATAACCCTACTTCTTATCCAACATGACCATTTTTCAGGATACAATTATCGATTTAACCCCGAGAAGTGGTCATCATCATCAAGCCCATCGTTTTTTAGTACAAACAATCTCCCTAGGAAATAACAACATCGATATGATTAGAACTGGAGTTGATGCATGCGTTGAAGAATTCCCTTAATTTTGAGAGCAAAAATAGTGTAAATGGTTTAAATATAATGGATTCACCCGTTAATATTGATGATAATATTGGTGAATAGTTATCTGTAGATGAAATTGGAAGAGGGGGATGCAGAAAAGAATATTGAAGAAGAAGAGGAACTTGATTTAGATCTAAAGCGTTAATGTTAGTTTGTAGCTTGCTTTGAATTATTTTGTTAATTCACAGAGGTTTAATTTATTTGTGATTTGTTTTTATTAGAAAATATAGTATTATTTTAGAAATTCTAGCTGAATTCATTAAATCATTCTCTTCGTCATTTGTTCTTTTCTTTTTTTTTTTGGAAATTTTAAGCTTCATGTTAGACCAAAGAGATGTGCCGCTTTTTTCTTTGTGTATCTCATTATAACTAGATTTTTATAAGCCTAAATAGTCATTTCTATTTTTTATGACAAAAATCATTATATTCAAAACCATGACATGACTATTAAAAACAAGCATAGTTAATTCAAAAAGAGAAGGCAAGATTTCAGCCAATATAAGTGAGTGATGAAGATTTAGATGTAATTATTATTGAGCGATCACGATTTAGATTGAGACGTAATTATTATTGTTTTTGTATTGATCCATGACGTGTAAAACCTTATTTTGGAATACAACTTTGATTTCCACTTGAAGGTTCTTAAAGTTGACATTTATTACCTTCAAGAGTATTGTGGCACCGAAGACTTTGATAATTGAATGATTGCTTTCCTAGTCGAAGCTAGGGGACGCAAGAAGTTCGTTCAAACCCCTTCCACTAGAAATTACATTGTATACATAAAAATAAAATTATATATATATATATATAAAGAGAGAAAGAGAGAGAGAGAGAGAGAGAGGGAGCTAGGATTTGATGTTTGTGGGTTCTAAATTTTAAAACAGAACAACATATTAGTCTAATATAACAATCGTTAAATTACAAACAACTATATATATATAACCACAAACATATAAGCATATCATTAAAATTGCACTCGACAAGTTGTTATGTTTTGAAAACAGAAATGATGCATCATTTGGTACAGTTTCAAATACATACTTCATTTATCAATATGAAGATTTGAGTTTTTTATTTCTAAGTTCTAAAATATTATTTGGTAAAAGGTAGATATGTGATATATTTTAGTATAAGTTTTGAACATTTTTTTCTATAATCTCAATATTATTTTAAGTAAATTAAAATTATTAAATTCACCATTAATATTTTTGGGACCTAAAGGAAGGTTTTACTTGCTTCGCCCTTGAGCCACTCTTGCCTTGAAAGTTGATGTTTCGAGAAGCAAACAATAACTTAATCAATAATATCAATTATTAATACATGGAACAGTCCTAAAATCAAAGATTAAAAATAAGATCTTTGAATAAATTGTTATACAATGTAAAGACAAATAAAAAAAAGAAAAGGAAGAGCCGAGGAGGAACTGAGAAGAGTAAATAGTACTTACCGGGGCAGCGGTATGCACCTTGCCAACAAGCAGTAGCAATGAAGTAGGTAGTAAAAATTAGAACCCTAACTTTTTTTAAAATTAAATTTTTGGTTTAACGTTTTATTGAATGCTTCAAAAGAAATCAATAGTGAGATGTTGTTTTAGAGTATGACACTATATTTTTGTTACTTACGATTATCTATTTTGAAATTAATAGTCAGATGTTGTTTTAGAGTATGACACTAATTTTTTATTATTTTCAATTATCAATTTTGTGTTTTATTGTTTGAAAAAGAATTTAGAAAAATATATATAGGAAAAATTGAATTAAAGGAGGGTAAAACATAGGCACAAAGCACATTTTTAATCCAAAATAAAAAAATCCGGAAAAATTGAATAGTTGCCAGTGGGGCTCGAACCCCTAACCAAAGAATCAAAACTGCCCACGCTTACCACTGCGCCACCCACCTTAATTTGATGTGGGTTTGCATACAATATTTACATATATTTGTAAATGATTTTTTAGTACATATATAGGTCTACGTAAAAGCCAGTGGGTTCGTCCGAACCCCCATTTAATATTGTAGTTCCACCCCTATATATATATATATATCATAACATATCTTCTCCCTTTGGATTATATCTTGTATTCTAATAATAATTTAATTAGTTCTTAGATCATCTTCGATTGTTCTTAGAGCTAATTTATTGCACTTCAATTTAAGATCCTATTCTAGATTTAAGATTATTGGTTGCATTTTTATATGTCTAGGTAATTAATATATTTGGTGTGTATTTACCACAATAATTATCTTAATCTTCCTACATTTTTATTGTTTTGCATGATAGTTCTTGGTGTTCATGTGAGGATGGAGAATTTATCTTCAACTTCTTTCAATTTACGAGCCAGTTTCACATCATGCGTCCAAAAACTCCATATCATGAATAATAATTATTATATTAGAACTTGTTAAAACCAATTGTCGCCCATGACGTAATGAATATGAAGCATCGATGTCACGACCTGTAACACCCCATATCTAAAACAGACCAAAAATGCAGATTTTGAGAAGTTGCAGGTGCAACTCACGGTTGCCATCCACGGACCGTAGGTCAGACCACGGCCCGTGCTGGTGGTCCGTGGTTCACCACTGCAACCCCTCCCCAACCCAGCTCTGAAAAATTGGCTAAGTCTCGACCCACGGACAGACCACGGTCCGTGGTCTGTGTCCGTGGATCGAGGCCTCCTTTACCCAGCCTCTGACATGAACTACGGTCGACCAGCACGGACCGTCATTCGATCCACGGTCCGTAGGTCTGACCGTAGGTAAGGGTCAACAACCAGTTAGCTGGAAATTGTTGATGGGTCAACTTCAGATGGTCATAACTTTTAGCACAAAAAGAATTATGTGTGTCACACCTATGATATGATAGATAATTGAATCCTCTTTCCAACGCCACCAAGTTTGCTAAATCCGACCTCCGAGTAAAAAGTTATGCTCGTTTTAGTGAAGCCCTGTTGGGCAGACTTGATCGACGGACCCAATCGACGGACCGTCGATTGATTGACGGCCCCGTCAGTCCAATCCGTCGGTCACTCCGACAGCAATTAAGTCAGGGGTCTTTTGGTCTTTTGCTATTTCGTTTAACCCCTAAGATACGTCGTTTAAACTCTAAATCATGAGATTTTAATCAGTTTAAGCCTAGGAACATAACTAGAACTTACCTAAGTCAAATCATTAATCAATCTTAGAAAAATTAGAAGTAAGAGAGGAGAAAAAGGCCAAGAACCCTAGTTCAAGAACGCAACAAGTTTTCTTCAGTTCCAGCCCTGAAATTGAAAGATTTCTCCGTGGAATTCGTCACATGGTATGTGGGATTTCACTAGTGGGTTCCTTTCACCCATTAGGTCCCTAGTTTTCAGTCAGTTTCTTGATTCCATGATTATGAACAGACCCAGGGTTTCTAGAATTTCAACAGATCATCATGAATTAGTTATTTAAATGTTCCAAATTAGATTATCATGTTATTGCTCAGTTTATTGCATGAATTTCAGAACCCTAGCTATGTATTTCTTTAGTTCTTGAATTACACATGCTGGGTTAGATATTTCAGTATTCAGTTATACATGCCTCAGTTTATGAATGCATCATTATCAGATTAATTGTTGCATTCTCAGTTTGCATGTTCAGTTTGAGCTATCCAGTATTTACAGAAATTCAGTCATAACCAGTTAACTACTTA
>JAJONZ010014560.1:0-29390 GCA_029582445.1 Solanum paucissectum | reverse complement strand
GGTTCATGGAGTTTTTGATCTTAAAACCATCAATGTTAACATAAATTATCATTTGAAATACTTTCATGCAAGAACCCAAGTTTAGAATTGAAATTGGGTTTTTTAGTGTTTTTGAAAAACATTGAAATCATTTTGATTTGGCTCTTTGATTGAAAGGAGAATCAAAGATAAAATCCCCATACCTTTATGATTAATTTCCTTAGGAACTTGAAGGAGAAATCAGTAGGAACCCATCCTCTAATTTGAAGCTTCATCAATGTCTTCCATGGAGTTCTAGAGAGAGAAATTTATTTGAGAGGGAAGGTTCAATTGAATAATGAGGTCTAATTCTAAGTTAAAGAGTTTTAACTAACTCAAAATACCCAAAAATAGGTAAAATAGTTGTCTAGGGTCTAATTAGAACGACCAATTCACCCCTCACTTGGCCGAAACTTGGCAGTGAAACAGGGCACCAATCGACGGCCACCATTGACGGACCGTCCTGGTAGGTCGTCGTTTGGGACAGAGGCTCAACATTTGGGGGCTAAGCTCCCACAACTAAGTGTGGAGCTACGCCCCCCATTGACGGGGCGTCAAACAAGACTGCCAACACACTCCTTAGGCAGCCTTTTATGCCAACGTTTGGGTCGTCTCCAAGGACCCTTAGGGTGGTCCTTGGGGAGTAGTACCCGGACATTGTGACCCTAAACATGCCTATTAGTATAGTAGGGTCACCACCACTGATTTTAGACTTCATACGACACATAAAAACATGCAAGACACACTAGAACACACTAGCACGCAAATGACTAGTCTTCTAACGTCTTGAATGTCTCTTTGACGTTTGACTTCAAACTCAACTAAACTGACCTATAAACTCATTTTCAAACATTTATACAAGTTTATCAACTACTAACACGCATGTGAAGCTCTAATTATCCTATTTCATTTTGAGGGGTGTTACAATATCCCCCACTTGGGATCATTTGTCCTCGAATGACACTTCAAACATTATAGCCCGAAAATGGCCGAATATTACGTAAAATGCCCCAAAATGGCCAAAAAATCAAGAAACACACATAAATAATACACCAAATGCCTCAAAAAAAATTCGACTTGCACCAATCACTACAAAAGGAACCCCAACTACCAACAAAAAAATTCGTTGGTAAATTGATTAAATTGGTTGGCAAATTGAGTTACCAACCAAATGCCAACCAATTTTAATTTGTTGGTAAACACCCAAAGATGTTGTTACAAAATTTTGAATCATGACCCTGAAATTTCCGTTAGTAAATTCACCAACTAATTTTTGGTTAGTATATCGTTAGTACCTTTACTAACGAATTGAAAAGGAGTTAGTAAATTTTTTTCTTCATTATTCGATTCCGTTGGTAATATGTTGGTAATTATAGCAACAAATGTCTGATAGTAAACTTTTCCAAATACATTGGTAATTGGTTGGCAATTTTAGTAACAAAAAATTTTTGGTTTCCCATCCGGTGTCCAGTACCCACATTGGAGCCCGACTAAATTCGAATTCACGCCGGAAAGTCCCACATTGGGGGATAAAGCGCTCCCTAACAAAGACGACTATGTATCCAAGGGGAATCAAACCCAAGACTTCTTGGTTAAGGATGAAGGAGTACTTACCACTCCACCACAACCCTTGTTGGTAATAAATTTTAAATACGTTAGTATGATTATTTGTTTTTCTAATAAATTTACGAATTGATTGTTAGTTTGTTAATAATATATCATTCAAGTTCAATGTTAGGTTAGTAATTGATTGACAATATGTTCAAAATATTATTAATTGAATGATTATTCAATGGTAAAATATTTATTAATTTATTGCATTTAAAAATCTAAGAGCACGAATATAAATCCAAAAATATTAATATCAATTTTATAAATCATATTTGAATGAAACAATGCAAAATCTATGATAACAAGTTAAATTAATCTCAATATGACACATATCATTATATCAAAAAAATTAATTTGAGCACGTTTACCAAAAATATTGACCAAATCTAAATTTTGCCCAAAACTTAAAAGTTAAAACGCCTAACAACACACTGAAAAATGAAAGCCTCAAAACCTAAACCAACCATCCTATTAGATATAAAAATGACCTTTCGAAGCTAATCGCACTGACGGAATTCTCATCAGAGCATGTTTACACAAAATGTTAAGCAAAGTCAAATTTTGGCCAAAAGTTAAAAGTTAAAACGCCAAATAAAATCCAACCCAACCATCCTATTAGACGAAAAATGACCTTCAGAGCTAACGGCACTGACGAAATTCAAATTTGAGGATGTTTCCCAAAAAACTTGACCTAATTCAAATTTTAGCCAAAAGTCAAAAGTTAAAACGCTTAACGACACAAATTGAAAATAAAAGTCTCAAAACCCGAACCAACCATCCTATGAGACCAAAACTGATCTTATATGGCTAACTGCAGTGACAAAATTTCAATTCGAGCACGATTACCAAAAATATTGACTAAAGTGAAATTTTGGCCAAAATTTAAAAGTTAAAATGCCTAACGGCACAAACTAAAAACGGAAGCCTCAAAACTGAAACCCTCTATCTTATTACATAAAAAATTACCTTCCGCATCTAACTGTACTTACGAATTTCACATCTGAGCACGTTTATCAAATATATTGACCGAAGTTAAATTTTGGCAAAATTTATAAGTTAAAACACCTAATGGCACAAACTAAAAATGGAAGCCTCAAAACCCGAAGCAGCCATCCTATTAGATAAAAATGACCTTTGGAGTTAATTACGCTGACGGAATTCTCATCTGAGCACGTTCACAAAAATATTGATCAAAGTCAAATTTTGGCCAAAACATAAGATTTAAAACACCTAACAGCGCAAACAAAAAATGGAAGCCTCAAAACTTGAACCAATCTTCATGTTAGATAAAAAATGACCTTTCGAAGCTAATGACACTGACAGAGTTCTAATCTGAGCACGTTTACCAAAAATATTGACCAAAGTCAAGTTTTGGCTAAAAGTTAAAATGCCTAACGACACAAACTGAATATGAAAGCCTCAACACTAGACGCTGATTTACCAAAAATATTAACTTCAATTGTTAAATTTATCAACTATTCAAATATAAGTTTGTAATTAATAATTTACCAATAAATTTTATCACAGTTGGTAATAGTTACTATTCAACTAAACATTCATATGTAATATTACCAACTAATAATTAATATGTTGGTAAATTTTACCAATGGATTAATGATCGGTTGGTATATTACCAACTATTTTAATGATGTTAGTAATTTACGAACTACAATCTTTATTCGTCGGCAAAATTTCCATCTAATTGGATATTGATTGGCAAGTATACCAACAAATTACATTTCGTTACTAATTTACCAACACATTTATATTTGGTACGTAAATTTAGCAACACAGTCTTGTCGTTGGTAAATGTTTGGATAGTAATTCATTGGTAATATGTTAATAAATTATAGGGAAAAGGGCCAAAAATACCCTTGAAGTATAGGAAAAGGTCTAAAAATACCCTCCATTTATTTTTTGGTCTAAAAATGCCCTTCTACTCATCTTTTTTGTCTAAATTTACCCTTCCATCCACCTTTTTGCTCACTTATACCCTTGCAACTAACAATCCTCTCTCTTTTTTTTTTAAATACTTATTATGTGTCATTTTCTTATTGAATAAAATAAAAATCCACCTCTATTAATTTTTTCCCATAATTTATCCAAATCAAAACAATATATTTTTTCAAGATCCAAAAAATATTTTTTTTTAAAATCTACTAATTTCTATTTTCTATAGCTTTTTTTCAAAAAAAAATTATTTTAGATAATTAAAATATTTTTTAAAATATTAGTCATACCACAATTACAGGGACATAATATATTAATATAAATCCTTAAAAAAAAGTTGTTCCATTTGGTGCACCAGTCCAAGATTTGATCACTAATGACGCGGACGACAAGATTATTAGTCAAAAAAATTAAATGATCTTTTTTTAAAAAAAAAAATTGACATTTTTTTAGGATTTATATTAATATATTATGTCCCTATAATTGTGGCATGACTAGTATTTTTAAAAATATTTTAATTATCTAAAACAATTTATTTTTTTGGAAAAAAGTTATAGAAAATAGAAATTACTAGATTTAAAAAATCTATTTTTTGGATCTTGAGAAGATGTATTGTTTTGATTTGGATAAATTATGGAAAAAAATTAATAGAAGTGAATTTTTATTTCATTCAATAAGAAAATAACACATAATAAATATTAAAAAAAAAAGAGAGGGTTGTTAGTTGCAAGGGTATAAGTGAGCAAAAAGGTGGATGGAAGGGTAATTTTAGACCAAAAAGATGAGTAGAAGGGTATTTTTAGACCAAAAGATGGATGAAGGGTATTTTTAGACCTTTTCCTATACTTCAGGGGTATTTTTGGCCCTTTTCCGTAAATTATATAAACAATTTTTTTGTCATATTTACCAATCAATATATACTTCGTTGGTAATATTACCAACAAAAGGTGTGTGTTAGTAATATTTCAGTTGGTAATCCATTGATAGAAAGTTGCCAAATTTGGCGCCATTTTTTCCCACCGTATTTACCAACTAAAATACATAGTTAGTAAGATTTTGGTTGGTAATCTGTTAGAATTTCGTTGTTAAGTTTTAAAATATAATTCAGTTAGAAATATGTTGATAATTTGTTAGTAGAATACTAACCAACTTAAGTTGTTAGTAAAATTTGTTGGCAATTTGGGTTTTTTTTTGTAGTGAATGAACTTAGAATATCGTTACGATAACAAAACAAAACATTACTTCTTTTCGTAACTGTCCAAAAATATCTGAATATTACATATAATCACCAAAATAGCAAGAAAATCAAGAAACACACAAACAATACAAAAAACGCCTCAAAAAAATTTCAACTTACACCAATGACCTTAGAATATCGTGAAGAATAACAGAACAAAACTTTACTTCTTTTCGTAACTGCCAAAAACCAACCGAATATTACGTAAATGCCATAAAATAATCGAAAAATGAAAAATACACACGAACAATATAAAAAACACCTCAAAAAAATTTTGACTTGCACCAACGACCTATGAATATCTTGACGAATAACAGAACAAAACTTTACTTCTTTTCGTAACTGCCCAAAAATGGCCGAATATTACTTAAATACCCCAAAATGGCCGAAAAATCAAGAAACACACATAAACAATACAATAAACACCTCAATTGTTTTTTGAGTTGCACCAATGACCTTGTAAGATCGTGACCAATTACCGAACAAAACTTTACTTTATTTCGTAATTGCCTGAAAATGATGAAATATTACGTAAATGCCCCAAAATAGCCGAAAAATCAAGAAACACACATAAACAATACAAAAAATGCCACAAAAAAATTTCGACTTGCACCAATGACCTAAGAATATCGTGACGAATAACAGAACAAATCTTTACTTCTTTTTGTAACTGTCCAAAAATGGTTGAATATTACATATACGCCCCAAAATGGCCAAAAAATCAAGAAACACACAGAAACAATACAAAAAATGCCTCAAAAAAATTTCGACTTGCACCAATGCTCTTAGAATATCATGACGAACAACAGAACAAGACTTTACTTCTTTTTGTAACTACCTGAAAATGGGAGAATATTACGTAAATTCCCACAAAATGACCAAAAAATTAAGAAACACACATAAACATTACAGTAAATGCCTCAAACAATTTTCAAATTGCACCTTTGACCTTAGAATATTGTGACGAATAACAAAAAAAAACTTTACTTCTTTTCTTAACTATCCATAAATGGCCGAGAATTACATAAATGCCCCTAAAATAGCCGAAAAAGCAAGAAACACACATAAACAATACAAAAAACGCCTCACAAAAGTTTCGATTTGCACCAATGACCTTAGAATTTCGTGACGAATAACAGAACAAAACTTTACTTCTTTTCGTAACTACTCAAAAATGGCCGAAGATTAAGTAAATTCCCCCAAAATGGCCGAAAAATCAAGAAACACACATAAACAATAAAAAAAAAACTCAAAGAAGTTTCGACTTGCATCAATGACCTTAGAATATCGTGACGAATAATAAAACAAAACTTCATTTCTTTTCGTAACTACTCGAAAATGGCCGAATATTATGTAAATGCCTCAAAATAGCCAAAAGATCAAGAAACACGCATAAATAAAACAAAAAATACCTCAAATAAAATTTAACTTGCAACAGTGACATTAGAATATCGTGACGAATAACAAAACAAAACTTTACTTCTTTTCATAACTGCCCAAAAATGACCGAATATTACGTAAATCCTCCAATATGGACGAAAAATCAAGAAACACACGAAAACAATACAAAAAACACCTCAAAAAGTTTTCAACTTGCACCAACGACCTTAGAATATCTTGACGAATAACAGAACAAAACTTTACTTCTTTACGTAACTGCCCGAAAATGGCTGAATATTACATAAATTTCCCAAAATGTTCAAAGAATCAAGAAACACGCATAAACAATACTAAAAAATGCCTCAAAATTTTTTTGATTTGCATCAATGACCTTAGAATATCGTGACGAATAACAGAATAAAACTTTACTTCTTTTCGTAACTACTCGAAAATGGTCGAAGATTACGTAAATGCCACCAAAATGGCCAAAAAATCAAGAAACACACATAAACAATACAAAAAATACCTCAAAGTTTTTTCGATTTGCACCAATTACTTTACAATAACGTGACGAATAACAGAATAAAACATTACTTCTTTTCGCAACTCCCCAAAAATGGCCGAATATTACGTAAATGACCCAAAATGGCAAAAACTCAACAAACACTTATAACCAATACAAAAAACGTCACAAAAAAATTTCAACTTGCACCAATGACCTTAGAATATCGTGACGAATAATAAAACAAAACTTCATTTCTTTTCGTAACTACTCGAAAATGGCCGAATATTATGTAAATGCCTTAAAATAGACGAAAGATCAAGAAACACGCATAAATAAAACAAAAAATACCTCAAATAAAATTTAACTTGCAACAGTGACATTAGAATATCGTGACGAATAACAAAACAAAACTTTACTTCTTTTCATAACTGCCCAAAAATGGCCGAATATTACGTAAATCCTCCAATATGGACGAAAAATCAAGAAACACACAGAAACAATACAAAAAACACCTCAAAAAGATTTCAACTTGCACCAACGACCTTAGAATATCTTGACGAATAACAGAACAAAACTTTACTTCTTTATGTAACTGCCCGAAAATGGCTGAATATTACATAAATTTCCCAAAATGTTCAAAAAATCAAGAAACACACATAAACAATACTAAAAAATGCCTCAAATTTTTTTTGATTTGCATCAATGACCTTAGAATATCGTGACGAATAACATAACAAAACTTTACTTCTTTTCGTAACTACTTGAAAATGGTCGAAGATTACGTAAATGCCACCAAAATGGCCAAAAAATCAAGAAACACACATAAACAATACAAAAAATACCTCAAAGTTTTTTCGATTTGCACCAATTACTTTACAATAATGTGACGAATAACAGAATAAAACATTACTTCTTTTCGCAACTCCCCAAAAATGGCTGAATATTACTTAAATGACCCAAAATGGCAAAAAATCAACAAACACTTATAACCAATACAAAAAACGTCACAAAAAAATTTCAACTTGCACCAATGACCTTAGAATATCGTGACGAATAATAAAACAAAACTTCATTTCATTTCGTAACTACTCGAAAATGGCCGAATATTATGTAAATGCCTCAAAATAGCCGAAAGATCAAGAAACACGCATAAATAAAACAAAAAATACCTCAAATAAAATTTAACTTGCAACAATGACATTAGAATATCATGACGAATAACAAAAAAAAACTTTACTTCTTTTCGTAACTGCCCAAAAATGGCCGAATATTACGTAAATGCTCCAAAATGGCTGAAAATTCAAGAAACACACAGAAACAATACAAAAAACACCTCAAAAAAATTTGACTTGCACCAACGACCTTAGAGTATCTTGACGAATAACAAAACAAAACTTTTCTTCTTTTCGTAACTGCCCGAAAATGATCGAATATTACGTAAATGCCACAAAATGACTGAAAAATAAAGAAACACACATAACAATACTAAAAAATTTCGACTTGCACAATTGACCTTAGAATATCGTGACGAATTACAGAACAAAACTTTAATTATTTTTGTAACTGCCCGAAAATGGCTGAATATTACGTAAATGCTCCAAAATGGCCTAAAAATCAAGAAACACACAGAAACAATACAAAAAATGCCTCAAAATTAATTTTGACTTGCACCAATTACTTTACAATAATGTGACGAATAACAGAATAAAACATTACTTTTTTTCGCAACTCCCCGAAAATGGCAAAAAATCAACAAACACTTATAACCAATACAAAAAACGTCACAAAAAAATTTCAACTTGCACCAATGACCTTAGAATATCGTGACGAATAACAGAACAAAACTTTACTTCTTATTGTAACAACCCAAAAATAGCTGAAATTTACGTAAATGCCACTAAAATGGTAGAAAAATCAAGAAACAAACATAAACAATACAAAAAACACCTCAAAATAATTTCGACTTGCACCAATGACCATAGAATATCATGACGAAAAATAACACAAAACTTTACACTTTTCGTAACTACCCGAAAATGGTCGAATATTACGTAAATTCCCCAAAATGGTCGAAAAATTAATAAACACAAATAAACAATACAAAAAATACCTCAACAAAATTCCGACTTGCACCAATGACCTTAGAATATCATGATGAATAGCAGAACAAAACTTTACTTCTTTTCTTAACGTTCCGAATATGATCGAATATTATGCAAATGCCTCAAAATGGCGGAAAAATCAACAAACACACATAAATAATACAAAAAATGCCTCAAAATTTTTTTTGACTTGCCCAATGACCTTAGAATATCGTGACAAATAACAGAATAAAACTTTACTATTTTTTGTAACTGTCTAAAAATAGCCGAATATTACTTAAATTCCCCAAAATGGCCAAAAATCAAGAAACACACAAACAATACAAAAAACGCCTCAAAAAAATCTCAACTTGCACCAATGACCTTACAATATCGTGACGAATAACAGAACAAAACTTTACTTCTTTTCGTAACTGCTCGAAAATGACCGAATATTACGTAAATGCCACAAAATGACTGAAAAATAAAGAAACGCACATAAACAATATAAAAAATGCCTAAAAAAATTTCAACTTGCACCAACGACCTTAGAATATCGTGATGAATAACAGAACAAAACCTTACTTCTTTTTGTAACTGCCCGAAAATGGCCGAATATTACGTAAATGCCCAAACTGGCCGAAAAATCAAGAAACACACATAAACAATACAAAAAACACCTCAAAAAGTATTCGAGTTGCACAAATGACTATATAAGATCGTTACGAATAACAGAACAAAATTTACTTCATTTCCTAACTGCCTAGAAATGATGAAATATTACGTAAATGCCCCAAAATGGACGAAAAATCAAGAAACACACATGAACAATACAAAATTGCCACAATTTTGTTTTGACTTGCACCAATGACCTTTGAATATCGTGACGAATTACAGAACAAAACTTTACTTCTTTTTATAACTGTCCGAAAATGGCTGCATATTACTTATATGCTCAAAAATGGCCTAAAAATCAAGAAACACACAGAAACAATGCGAAAAACGGCTCTCAAAAAATTTCAACTTACACCAATGACATTAGAATATCGTGAGGAATAACAGAACAAAACTTTACCTCTTTTTATAACTGCCCGAAAATGGCCAAATATTACGTAAATTCCCCAAAATGGCTGAAAAATTAAGAAACACACATAAACAATACAAGATAAATCCTCAAAAAGATTTCAACTTGCATCAATGACCGTAGAATATCGTAACGAATAACAGAAAAAAACTTACTTCTTTTTGCACTACCCAAAAATTACGTAAATGAACCAAAATGGCCGAAAAATCAAGAAACACACATAAACAATACAAAAAACGCCTCAATTTTTTTTTTGACTTGGACCATAGACCTTAGAATATCGTGACGAATAACAAAATAAAACTTTACTTGTTTTCGTAACTGTCCAAAAATGGCCGAATATTACGTAAATGCTCCAAAATGGCCGAAAAATCAAGAAACACACAAACAATACAAAAAACCCCTCAAAAAAACCTCAACTTGCACCAATGACCTTACAATATCGTGACGAATAACAGAACAAAAATTTACTTCTTTTCGTAACTTCCCGAAAATGACCGAATATTACGTAAATGCCACAAAATTGTCGAAAAGTCAAGAAACACACATAAACAATACAAAAACCACCTCAAAAAAATTTCGACTTGCACCAATGATCTTAGAATATCGTCACGAATAACAGAACAAAACTTTACGTCTTTTTGTAACTGTCCGAAAATGGCCGAATATTACGTAAATTCCCCAAAATGGCCGAAAAATCAAGAAACACACATAAACAATACAAAAAACACCTCAATTTTGTTTTTGACTTGCACCATCGACCTTAGAATATCGTGACGAATAACAAAATAAAACTTTACTTGTTTTCGTAACTGTCCAAAAATGGCCAAATATTACATAAATGCACAAAATGGTTGAAAAATCAAGAAACACACATAAACAATAGAAAAATCTCCTCAAAAAAATTTCAACTTGCACCAATGACCTTAGAATATCGTTACGAATAACAGAACAATACTTTACTTCTTTTCCTAAGTACCCAAAAATGGCTGAAAATTACGTAAATGCCCCCAAAATGTCTGAAAAAGCAAGAAACACACATGAAGAATACAAAAAAACTCCTCAAAAAAGTTTCAACTTGCACCAATGACCTTAGAATATCGTGACGAATAACAAAAAAAAACTTTACTCTTTTTGTAACTTCTCGAAAATGGCCGAATATTACTTAAATTGCCCAAAATAGCCAAAAAAACTAAGAAACACACATAAATAATACAATAAACGCCTCAAAAAAAGTTCAACTTGCACCAATGACCGTAGAATATCATGAGGAATAAAGAACAAAACTTTACTTCTTTTCGTAACTGCGCGAATATGGTCGAATATTACGTAAATGACCCAAAATGGCCGAAAAATCAAGAAACACACATAAATAATACAAAAAACGTTTCCAAAAAATTTTGACTTGCACCAATGACCTTAGAATATCGTGAGGAATAACAGCACAAAACTTTATTCTTTTCGTAACTGCCCGAAAATGGCTGAATATTACGAAAATGCTCCAAAATGGGTGAAAAAACAAGTAACACACATAAACAATACAAAAAATGCCTCAAAATAATTACGACTTGCATCAATGACCTTAGTATATTGTGACGAATAACAGAATAAAACTTTACTTTTATTTGTAACTTCCCAAAAAGGGCCGAATATTACGTAAATACTCCAAAATGGCC
This sequence comes from Solanum paucissectum, assembly GCA_029582445.1. Lineage (NCBI taxonomy): Eukaryota > Viridiplantae > Streptophyta > Magnoliopsida > Solanales > Solanaceae > Solanum > Solanum paucissectum. Next base: position 17,848 of record JAJONZ010014560.1, on the reverse strand, counting down.
GAAAAATGAAAAACACACATAAACAATACAAAAAATGCCTCAAAAACATTTCTACTTGCAACAATGACCTTAGAATATTGGGACGAATGACAGAACAAAATTTTACTTCTTTTCGTAATTGCCTGAATATGGCCTAAAATTACGTATATTCCCCAAAATGGCCGAAAATTTGAGAAACACACATAAACAATACAAAAACGCCTCAAAAAAAAATTGACTTGCACCAACGACCTTAGAATATCGTGACAAATAACAATAAAACTTTACTTCTTTTCGTAATTGCCCGAAAATGGTCGAATATTACGTAAATGCCCCAAAATTGCCGAAAAATTAAGAAACACTCAAACAATACAAAAATCGCCTCAAATTTTTTTGACTTGCACCAATGACCTACGAATATCGTGACGTATAACAGAACAAAACTTTACTTCTTTTTGTAACTGCTCAAAAATGGCCGAATATTAAGTAAAGGCCCCAAAATGATCAAAAAATCAATAAACACACATAAACAATATAGAAAATGCCTCAAAAAAAATTCGTCTTTGCACCAATAAACTTAGAATATCGTGACGAATAACAGAACAAAATTTACTACTTTTCATAACTGCCCGAAAATGTCTGAATATTGCGTAAATGCCCTAAAATGGCTGAAAAATCAAAAAACACACATGAACAATACAAAAAAAGCCTCAAAAAAATTTCAACTTGCACCAATGACTTTAGAATATCGTGACGAATAACAGAAAAAATCTTTACTTCTTATCGTAACTGCACGAAAATGGCCGAATATTACGTAAATGCCCAAAAATGGCTGAAAAATTAAGAAACACATATAAACAATCCAAAATAGTTTTAAATTTTTTTTGACTTGCACCAAAACCTAAGAATATCGTGATGAATAACCGAACAAAACTTTACTTCTTTTCGAAATTGCCTGAAAATGGCCGAATATTACGTAAATTCCTCAAAATGGTCGAAAAATCAAGAAACACACATAAACAATACAAAACACGCCTCAAATTTTTTTTTGACTTGCACCAATGACCTTACAATATCGTGACGAATAACAGAATAAAACTTTCCTTCTTTTCGTAACTGCTTGAAAATGGCCGAAAATAACGAAAATACCCTTAAAATGGCCGAAATATCAAGAAACACACATAAAAAATACAAAAAATACCTCAAAAATGTTTTGACTTGCACTAATGACTTTAGGATATCTTGATGAATAACAGATTAAAACTTTAATCTTTTCGTAACTGCCAAAAAATGACTGAATATTACGTAAATTTCCCAAAATGGCCCAAAATTTTAGAAAACCACATTAACAATAAACTCCTCAAAAAAGTTTCGACTTGCACCAATGACCTTAGAATATGGTGAGGAATAACAGAACAAAACTTTACTCTTTTCGTAACTGCCTGAAAATGGCAGAATATTACGTAAATGCCCCAAAATGGCCGAACAATGAAGAAATATACAAACAATACAAAAAATGCCTCTAAAAAATTTTGATTTGCACCAATGAGCTTATAATATCGTCACGTATAACAGAACAAAACTTTACATCTTTTTGTAACTTCCCGAAAATGGCCGAATATTAAGTAAATGCCCCAAATTAGCCGGAAAATCAATAAACAGACATAAAGAATACATAAAATGACTCAAATTTTTTTTGACTTGCACCAATAACCTTAGAATATCGTGACGAATAATAGAACGAAACTTACTACTTTTCATAACTGCCCAAAAATGGCCGAATATTGCGTACATGCCCCAAAATGGTCGAAAAATCTAGAAATACACATCAACATTACAAAAAACTTCTCAAATTTTTTTTGACTTGCACCAATAACCTTAGAATATTGTGACGAATAACATAACAAAAACTTACTTCTTATCGTAAATGCACGAAAATGGCCGAATATTACGTCAATATCCCAAAATGGCCAAAAAATCAAAAAAGACACATAAACAATACAAAACAATTTCAACCAAATTTTGACTTGCACCAATGAACTTAGAATATCGTGACAAATAACCGAACAAAACTTTACTTCTTTTCGTAACACCCTGAAAATGGCCGAATATTACGTAAATGCCCAAAATGGCCAAAAAATCAAGAAACACACAAACAATACAAAAAATGCCTCAAAAAATTTCGACTTGCACCCATGACCTTAGAATATCGTGAGGAATATCAAAACAAAAACTTTACTTCTTTTCGTAATGCTTAAAAATGGCTGAATATTACGTAAAAGCCCCAAAATAGCCAAAAAATCATGAAACACACATAAACAATACAAAAAATGCCTCAAATGTTTTTTGACTTGCACCAATGACCTTAGGATATCGTGATGAATAACAGAACAAAACTTTACTTTTTTTCGTAACAGCCCGAAAATGGCCAAATATTACGTAAATTCCCCCAAATGGTCGAAAAATCAAGAAACAAATAGAAACAATACAAAAACCCCTCAAAATATTTCGACTTACACCATTGACCTTAGAATTTCGTGACGAATAACAGAAAAAAACTTTACTTCGTTTCGTAACTGCCCGAAAATGGCGGAATATTACGTAAATACCCCAAAATAGCCGAAAAATTAAGAAACACACATAAACAATACAAAAAACCTATCAATTTTTTTTCACTTGCACCAATGACCTTATAATATCCTGTTGAATAACAGAACAAAACTTTACTTCATTTTGTAACTACCCGAAAAAGGCCGAATATTATGTAAATGTCCCAAAATGGCCGAAAAATCAACAAACACATATAAACAATATAGCAAATGCCTCAAAAGAAATTTGACTTGCACTAATGAACTTAGAATATCGTGACGAAAAACAAAACAAAATTTTACTTCTTTTCGTAACTAGCCGAAAATGGCCGAATATTATGTAAATTCCCCACAATGGCCGAAAAATTAAGAAACACACAAACAATACAAAAAACGCATCAAAAAAATTCGACTTGCACCAATGACCTTAGAATATCGTGATGAATAACAAAACAAAACTTTACTTCTTTTTGTAACTACCTGAAAATGGCCGAATATTACGTAAATGCCCCAAAATGGCCGAAAAATCAATAAACACACATAAACAATACAAAAAATGCCTCAACAAATTTTGACTTGCATCAATGACCTTAGAATACCGTGATCAATAATAGAACAAAATTTTAATTCTTTTCATAACTGTCGGAAAATGGCGAAATATTACATAAATTCCCAAAAATGGCCGAAAATCAAGAAACACACATAAACATTACAGAAAATGTCCCAAAAAAATTTGAACTTGCACCAATGACCTTAGAATATCGTGACGAATAACAAAACAAAACTTTACTTCTATTCGTAACTTCCCGAAAATGGCCGAAAATTAAGAAACACACAAACAATACAAAAAAAATTCGACTTGCACCAATGACCTTAGAATATCGTAACGAATAACAGAACAAAACGTTACTTCTTTTCGTAACTGCCCAAAAATGGCCGAATATTACGTAAATGCCCCAAAATAGCCGAAATATCAAGAAACACACTTAAACAATACAAAAAAACACCACAAATTTTTTTTGAATTGCACCAATGGCCTTAGAATATCGTGAAGAAATACAGAACAAAACTTTACTTCTTTTCATAACTGCCCGTAAATGGCCGAATATTACGTAAATTCCCCAAAATGGCCAAAAGATCAGGAAACATGCATAAAAAATACAAAAAAACGCCTTTAATTTTTTTTTACTTGCACCAATGACCTTAGAATATCGTGAGGAATAAATGAACAAATCTTTACTTCTTTTCGTAACTACCCAAAAATGACCGAATATTATGTAAATGTCCCAAAAAGGTCGAAAAATCAAGAAACACACATAAACAATACAAAAAATGCCTTAATTTTTTTTTACTTGCGCCAATGACTTTAGAATATCGTGATGAATAACAGAACAAAACTTTAATTCTATTCATAACTGCCTGAAAATTGCTGAATATTATGTAAATTCCCCCAAAATGACCGAAAAATCAAGAAACACATAGAAACAATACAAAAGATGTCTCAAATAAATTTCTACTTGTACCAGTGACCTTAGAATATCATGACAAATAACAGAATAAAACTTTACTTCATTTCATAACTACCCGAAAATGGCCGAATATTACGTAAATTTCCAAAATGGCTGAAAAATTAAGAAACAGACATAAACAATACAAAATTCGCCTCAAAAAAATTTCAACTTGCAGCAATGACCGTAAAATATCGTGACGAATAACATAACCAAATTTTACTTCTTTTCGTAACTGCTCAAAAGTGGATGAATATTACGTAAATGCCCAAAAATGACGGAAAAATAAAAAAACACACATAAACAATACAAAAAACTCCTCAAAACTTTTTCGTCTTGCACCAATCACCTTCGAATATCGTGACGAATAACAGAACAAAACTTTTCTACTTTTTGTAACTGCCTGAAAATGACTGAATATTACATAAATTCCCCAAAAATTAAGAAACACACATAAACTATTCAAAGAAACGCCTCAAAATATTTTTGACTTGTACCAATGACTTAGAATACCGTGAAGAATAGTAGAACAAAACTTTAGTTCTTTTCGTAGCTGCCCGAAAATAACCGAATATTACGTAAATTCCCCAAAATGGCTGAAAAATCAAGAAACACATAAACAATACAAAAAATGCCCCAAAAAAATTACGACTTGCACCAATGACCTTCAAATATGGTGACGAATAACAGAACAAAACTTTACTACTTTTCGTAACTGCTCGAAAATGGCCGAATATTACATAGATGCCCCAAAATGGCCAAAAAATCAAGAAACACACATAAACAATACAAAAAATGCTTCAAAAGCATTTCGACTTGCACCAATGACCTTTAAATATTGTACTGAATATTATGTAAATGCCCCAAAATGACTGTAAAATCAAGAAACACATGAACAATACAAAAAACACCTCAAATGTTTTTTGAATTATACCAATGACCTTAGAATATCGTGACGAATAACAGAACAAAACTTTACTTCTTTTCATAAATGCCCAAAAATTACCGAATATTACGTAAATGCACCAAAATGGTCGAAATATCAAGAAACACACGTAAATAAAACAAAAAACGCCTCAAGAATTTTTGACTCGCACCAACGACCTTAGAATATCGTGGCGAATAACAGAACATAACTTTACTTCTTTTGATAACTGCCTGAAAATGGCCGAATATTACGTAAATTACCGAAAAATCAAGAAATACACATTAACAAATACAAAAAATACGTCAATAAAAGTTTGACTTGCACCAATGACCTTCGATTAGCATGACGAATAACAAAACAAAACTTTTCTTCTTTTTCGTAGCTGCACTAAAATGGCCGAATATTATGTAAATGCCCTAAAATGGCACATAAATCAAGAAACACACTTAAACATCACAAAAAATACCTCAAAAAAATTTCGACTTGCTCCAATGAACTTAGAATATTGTGACGAATAAAAGAACAAAATTTTACTTCTTTTCGTAACTGTACGAAAGTGGCTGAATATTACGTAAATTCCCCAAAAGGGCCGAAAAATCAAGAAACACACATACACAATAAAAAAATACCTCAATTTTTTTTTGACTTGCACCAATGACCTTATAATATCGTGACGAATAACAGAAGAAAACTTTAATTCTTTTCGAAACTGCCCGAAAATGGCCGAATATTACGAAAATGCCACAAAATGGCCAAAAAATCAAGAAACACGCATAAACAATACAAAAAAATGCCTCAGTTTTTTTTTACTTGCACCAATGACCTTAAAAAATTGTGACGAACAACACAATAAAATTTTATTTCTTTTCATAACTGCACGAAAATGGCATAATATTACGTAAATTCCCGAAAATGGCCGAAAAATCAAGAAACACAAATACACAATACAAAAAATAGCTCAAACAAATTTCGACTTGCACCAATGATCTAAGAATAACGTTACGAATAACAGAACAAAACTTTACTTCTTTCGTAACTTCCCCAATATAGCCGAAAAATCAAGAAACACACATAAACAATACAAAAAATGCCTCAAGAAATTTCAATTTGCACCAATGACCTTAAAATATCGTGACAAATAACAGAACAAAACTTTACTTCATTTCTTAACTGCCAGAAAATTCCTTAATATTATGTAAATGGCGGAAAAATCAAAAAACATATATAAACAATACAAAAAATGTCTCAAAAAAATTCCACTTACACCAATGACCATAGAATATCGTGACGAATAACAGAACAAAACTTTACTTCATTTTGTAACTGCCCGAAAATGGCCTAATATTATGTAAATGGGCGAAAAATCAAGAAACACACATAAAAAATACAAAAAATGCCTCAATTTTTTTTTGACTTGCACCAATGACCTTATAATATCGTGAAGAATAAAAGAAAAAAACTTTACTTCTTTATGTAACTGCCTGAAAATGGCCTAATATTATGCAAATTCCCCAAAATGATCATAAAATCAAGAAACACACATAAACAATAAAAAAAATGCCTCAAAAAAATTTCGACCTGCACCAATAACCTTAAAATATCGTGACGAATAATAGAATAAAACATTACTTCTTTTCGTAACTGCCCGAAAATGGCAGAATATACGTAAATGCATCAAAATGGCCGAAAAATTAAGAAACACACATAAACAATACAAAAAACCTCTCAAAAATTTTCTACTTGCACCAATTACCTTAGAACATCGTGACGAATAAAAGAATAAAACTTTACTTCTTTTCGTAATTGCCCAAAAATGGGGATTATTACGTAAATACCCCAAAATGGCCGAAAAATCAAGAAACACAGATAAACAATACAAAAAATACCTCAAAAAAATTTCGACTTGCACCAGTGGCCCTAGAATATCATGACGAATAACCGAACAAAACTTTACTTCTTTAAGTAACAGCCCGAAAATGGCCGAATATTACGTAAATGCCCCAAAATGGCCGAATAATCAAGAAACACACATAAACAATACAAAAAATACCGCATTTTTTTTTACTTGCACCAATGACCTTCAAATATGGTGACTAAAAACAAAACAAAACTTTACTACTTTTCGTATGTTCCCAAAAATGGCCGAATAATACGTACATCCCCCAAAATGACCGAAAAATCAATAAACACACATAAACATTACAAAAAAATGCTTTAAAAACATTTCAACTTGCACCAATGACATTAGAATATCGTGACGAATAACATAACAAAAATTTACTACTTTATGTAACAGCCCAAAAATGGCGGAATATTACGTAACTTCCCTAAAATGGCCGAAAAATAAAGAAACACACAACAAATACAAAAAGCGCATGAAAAAAATTTCGACTTGTACAATGATCTAAGAATATCATGACGAATAAAAGAACAAAACTTTACTTCTTTTTGTAACTGCCTGAAAATGGCTGAATATTACGTAAATGCCCCAAAATGACCAAAAAATCAAGAAGCAAAGAAACAATACAAAAAACGCCTCAAAAAAATTTCAAATTGCACCAATGACCTCAGAATATCGTGACGAATAACAGAACAAAACTTTACTTCTTTTCGTAACTGCCCGGAAATGATCAAATATTATGTAAATGCCCTGTAATGCCCGAAAAATCAAGAAACACACGTAAACAATACAAAAAGTACCTCGAAATTTTTTTGACTTGCACAAATGACCTTAGAATAACGTGACGAATAATAGAACAAAACTTTACTTCTGTTCGTAACTGCCTAAAAATGGCTGAATATTACAGAAATTCCCCTAAATGATCGAAAAATCAATAGAAACATACATAAACAATACAAAAAACGCCTTAATTATTTTTTTGACTTGCACCAATGACCTTAGAATATCGTGACGAATAACAGAATAAAACTTTACTTCATTTCATAGCTGCCCGAAAATGGCCGAATATTATGTAAATGACCTAATATGACAGAAAAATCAAGAAGCACATATAACTAAAACAAAAAATGCCTTAAAAAAATTTCGACTTGCACCAATGACTTTAAAATATCATGACGAATAAAAGAACAAAATTTACTTCCCCAAACGGGCTGAAAAATCAAGAAACACACATAAACAATACAAAAATTCAAGAAACACACATAAACAATACAAAAAACGCCTCAAATATTTTTTGACTTGCACCAATGACCTTCGTATATCGTGACGAATAACACAACAAAACTTTACTTATTTTCGAAACTGCCCGAAAATGGCCAAATATTACGTAAATTCCCCAAACAGGATGAAAAATCAAGAAAAACACACAAACAATACGAAAAATGTCTCAAATATTTTTTGACTTGCACCAATGACCTTAGTATATCGTGACAAATAACACAACAAAATTTTACTTCTTTTCGAAACTATCCAAAAATGGCAGAATGCTACGTAAATTCCCCAAAATGGCGAAAAATCAAGAAACACGCATAAACAATACAAAAAAATGCCTCGATTTTTTTTTGACTTGCACCAATGACCTTAAAATATCCTGAAGATAAGAGAACAAAACTTTACTTGATTTCTTAATTGCCCGAAAATGGCCAAATATTACGTAAATAGTCGAAAAATCAATAAAAACACATAAACAATACAAAAAAATGCCTCAATTTTTTTTTCAAATTGCACCAATGACCTTAGAATATCGTGAAGAATTGCAGAACAAAACTTTACTTCTTTTCGTAACTGTCCAAAAATGGCAGAATATTACGTAAATTCCCCAAAATGACCAAAAAATAAAGAAAAAAACATAAACAGTATAAAAACCGCCTCAATTTTTTTTTGACTTGCACCAATGATGTTAGAATATCGTGACGAATAACAGAACAAAACTTTACTTCATTTCGTAACTGCCCAAAAATGGCCTAACATTACGTAAATGGCCGAAAAATCAAGAAACACACATAAACATTACAAAAAATGCCTCAACAAAATTTCAACTTGCACCAATGACCTTAGAATATCGTGACGAATAACAGAACAAAAACTTTACTTCATTTCGTAACTGCCCGAAAATGGCCTAATTTTACGTAAATGACTGAAAAATCAATAGACACACATAAACAATACAAAAAATGCGCAATCTTTTTTTGACTTGCACCAATGACCATAAAATATCGCGACGAATAAAAGAGCAAAACTTTACTTCTTTTCATAACTGTCCGAAAATGGCCGAATATTACGTAAATACCCCAAAAGAGCCGAAAAATCAAGAAATACACATAAAAAATACAAAAAAATGCCTCAATTTTTTTTGACTTGCACCAATGATCTAAGAATATCGTGACGAATAACAGAACAAAAACTTTACTTCTTTTCGTAATTGCCCAAAAATGGCCAAAATATTAAGAAACACACAAAAACAATACAAAAAACGCCTAAAAAATATTTCAACTTGCACCAATGACCTTACAATAAAGTTACAAATAACAGAACAAAACATTACTTCTTTTCGCAACTGCCCGAAAATGGCCGAATATTACGTAAATGCCCCAAATTGGCTGAAAAATTAAGAAACACACAAAAACAATACAAAAAAACGACTCAATTTTTTTTGACTTGCACCAATGACCTTAGAATATCGTGAAAAATAACAGAACAAAACTTTACTTCTTTCCGTAACTACCCGAATATGGCCGAATATTACGGAATTGCCCTAATATGGTTGAAAAATCAAGAAACACACCTAAACAATACAAAAAATGCCTCAATTTTTTTTTGACTTGCACCAATAACCTTAGAATATCGTGAGAAATAACAGAACAAAACTTTACTTCATTTCGTAACTGCCCGAAAATGGACTAATATTACGTAAATGGCCGAAAAATCAAGAAACACACATAAACAATACAAAAAATGCCTCAAAAAAAGTTTCGACTTGCTTCAATACCTTAGAATATCGTGACGAATATCAGAACAAAACTTTACCTATTTTCATAACTTCCTAAAAATGGCTGAATATTACGTAAATGCCCCAAAATGGCCAAAAAATCAAGAAACACATAAACAATACAAAAAAGGCCTCAAAAAAATTTCGTCTTGCACCAATGACCTTAGAATATCCTGACGAATAACAGAACAAAACTTTACTTCATTTCGTAGCTGCCTGAAAATGGTCGAATATTATGTAAATTCCCTAAAATGACCGACAAATCAAGAAACACACATAAACAATACAAAAATCGCCTTAAAAAAATTTCAACTTGCACCAATGACCTTAAAATATAGTGACGAAAAAAAGAACAAAACTTTACTTCTTTTGGTAACTGTCCAAAAATGGCAGAATAATACATAAATTCCTCAAAAGGGTCGAAAAATCAAGAAACACACATAAAAATACAAAAAGCGCCTCAATTTCTTTTTTGACTTGCACCAATGACCTTAGAATATCGTAGCGAAAACACAAAAAAACTTTACTTCTTTTCGAAACTACCCAAAAATGGCCGAATATTACGTAAATTCCCCAAAATGGCCGAAAAACCAAGAAACACGCATAAATAATACAAAAAAACGTCTCAATTTTTTTTTGACTTGCACCATTGACTATAATATATCGTGACGAATAACAGAACAAAACTTTACTTGTTTTCGTAACTGCCAGAAAATGGCGGAATATTACCTAAATTCCCCAAAATGGCCAAAAAATCAAGAAACACACATAAACAATACAAAAATGCCTCGAAACAATTTTGACTTGCACCAATGATCTAAGAATAACCTGACGAATAATAGAACAAAAACTTTACTCCTTTTCGTAACAACACAAAAATGGTCAAAAAATTAAGAAATGCACAAAAACAATACAAAAAACGCTTCAAAAATATTTTGATTTGCACCAATGCGTTAGAATAATGTTACGAATAGCTGAACAAAACATTACTTCTTTTCGTAACTATCCAAAAATGGCCGAATATTACGTAAATGCCCTAAATTGGCTAAAAAATTAAGAAACACAAAAACAATACAAAAAAATACCTCAAAAAATTTGACTTGCACCAATGACCTTAGAATATCATGACGAATAACAGAATAACACTTTACTTCTTTTCGTAACTACCCGAAAATGGCCGAATATTACGGAAATACCCCAAAATGACTGAAAATTTAAGAAACACACATAAACAATACAAAAAAGCCTCAAATTTTTCTTTACTTGCACCAATGATCTTAAAATATCGTGACGAATAACAGAACAAAACTTTACTGCATTTTGTAATTGCCCGAAAAGGCCTATAATTCCGTAAATGGCCGAAAAATCAAGAAACACATATAAACAATACAAAAAATGCCTCAATTTATTTTTGACTTGCACCAATGACATTAAAATATCGTGACGAATAACAGAACAAAATATTACTTCATTTCGTAACTACCCGAAAATTACATAAATGACCGAAAAATGAAAAGACACACATAAACAATACACAAAAAACACCTAATTTTTTTTTGACTTGCACCAATGACCTTAACATATCGTGACGAATAAAAGAACAAAACTTTACTTCTTTTCGTAACTGTCCGAAAATGACCGAATATAACGTAAATGCCCAAAAGGGCCGAAAAATAAAGAAACACACATTAACAATACAAAAACTGCGTCAATTTTTTTTTACTTCCACCAATGACCTTAGAATATCGTGCCAAATAAAAGAACAAAACTTTACATCTTTTCGTAATTGCCCAAAAATGACCGAATATTACGTAAATTAGAGCCGAAAAATCAAGAAATACATATAAACAATACAGAAAACGCCTCTAAAAAATTTCGACTTGTACCAATGACCTTAGAATATCGTGACGAATAACAGAACAGAACTTTACTTCATTTTGTAACTTCACAAAATTGACCAAATATTACGTAAATACCCCAAAATTGCAGAAAAATCAAGAAACACACATTAACAATTCAAAAAATGACTCAAAAAAATTTCGACTTGCACCAATGACCTTAGAATATCGTGACAAATAACACAACAAAACTTTACTTCTTTTCGTAACTGCCCGAAAATGGCCTAATATTACGTAAATACCCCAAAATGGCCAAAAAATCAAGAAACACGCATAACCAATACAAAAAAATGCCTCAACAAAATTTCGACTTGCACCAATGACCTTAAAATATCGTGACGAATAACAGAACAAAATATTACTTCTTTTCATAATTGCTGAAAATGGCAGAATATTACGCAAAATGCACCAAAATGGCCAAAAAATCAAGAAACATGCATAAACAATACAAAAAATGCCTCAAAATAATTTCGGCTTGCACCAATGATCTAAGAATAACGTGACGAATAACAGAACAAAAACTTTACTTCTTTTCGCTATTGTCTGAAAATGGCCGAAAATTAAAAAACTCACAAAAATAATACAAAACGGTTCAAAAAAAATTCGACTTGCACCAATGACCTTAGAATATCGTGACGAATAACAGAACAAAACTTTTCTTCTTTTCGTAATTTCCTGAAAATGGCCGAATATTACGTAAATTCCACAAAACAGCCGAAAATTTAAGAAACACACATAAACAATACAAAAAACGTCTCAAAATATTTCGACTTGCACCAATGACCTTAGAATATCATGACGAATAACAGAACAAAACTTTACTTCATTTCGTAACTCCCCGAAAATGGCCTAATATTATGTAAATGGCCAAAAAATCAAGAAACACACATAAACAATACAAAAAACGTCTCAAAAAAATTTCGACTTGTACCAATGACCTTAGAATATCATTACGAATAATAGAACAAACCTTTATCTCTTTTCGTAATTTCCCAAAAATGGCCTAATATTACGTAAATAGGGTAAAAATCAAGAAACACACATAAAGAATACACAGAACGCCTCAAAAAAAATTAGACTTGCACCAATGACCTAAGAATATCGTGACTAATAAAAGAACAAAATTTTAGTTCTTTTTGTAACTGCACGAAAATGGCCGAATATTACGTAAATACCCAAAAATGGCCGAAAAATCAAGAAACACACAGAAACAAGACAAAAATACCTCAATTTTTTTTTACTTGCACCAATGATCTTAGAATATCGTGACGAATAACACAACAAAACTTACTTCTTTTTGTAAAGCCAGAAAATGGCCGAATATTACGTAAATGACCCAAAATGACAAAAAATCAACAAACATATAAACAATACAAAAAACGCCTCAAAAAAATTCCGACTTGTACCAATGACCTTAGAATATCGTGACGAATAAAAGAACAACACTTTACTTCTTTTCGTAACTTCCTGAAAATGGCCGAGTATTACGTAAATGCCTCAAAATGGATGAAAAATCAAGAAACACACAAACAATATAAAAAATGCCTCAAAATTTTTTTGACTTGCACCAATGACCTTAGAATATCATGACGAATAACAGAGCAAAACTTTACTTCTTTTCGTAACTACTTGAAAATGGTCGAATATTACGTAAATTCCCCAAAATGACTGAAAATCAAGAAACACACATAAACACAATACAAAAAACTCTTCCAAAAAATTCTGACTTACACCAATGACCTTAGAATAACGTTATGAATAACAGAACAAAACATTACTTCTTTTCGTAACTGCCCGAAAATGGCCGAATATTACGTAAATGTCTCAAGTTGGTCGAAAAATTAAGAAACACACAAAAACAATACAAAAAAATGCCTCAAAAAAATTAGACTTGCACCAATGACCTTAGAATATCGTGACGAATAACAGAACAAAACTTTACTTCTTTTCGTAACTACCCAAAAATGGTCGAAATTACGGAAATGCCCCAAAATGGCTGAAAAATCACGAAACACGCAAAAACAATCCAATAAACGCCTCAAAAAATTTTGAGTTGCACCAATTACCTTAGAGTATCGTGACGAATAATAAAACAAAACTTTACTTCATTACATAACTGTCCGAAAATGGCCGAAAAATCAAGAAACACATATAAACAATACAAAAAATGCCTCAATTATTTTTTGACTTGCACCAATGACCTTAGAATATCGTGATGAATAACAGAACAAAACTTTACTTCTTTTCGTAACTGCCATAAAATGGCCAAAAAATCAAGAAAAACGCTTATAAACAATACAAAAAACGCCTCAATTTTTTTTTGACTTGCACCAATGACCTTAGAATATCGTGAAGAATAAAAGAACAAAATTTTACTTCTTTTCGTAACTACCCGAAAATGGCCGAGTATGACATAAATTCCCCAAAATGGCCAAAAAATCAAGAAACACACATAAATAATACAAAAACTGCCTCAAAAAATTTCGACTTGCACCAATGACCTTAGAATATCGTGATGAATAATAGGACAAAATTTTACCTCTTTTCGTAACTACCTCAAAATGGCCGAATATTACCTAAATGGCCGAATATTACTGAAAAATCAAGAAACACACATAAACAATACAAATAACTCCTCCAAAAAATTTCGACTTGCACCAATGAACTTAGAATATTGTGACCAATAACATAACAAAACTTTACGTCTTTTCGTAACAGCCCGAAAATGGCCGAATATTATATAAATCCCCTAAAATGGCTGAAAAATCTAGAAACACACATAAACAATACAAAAAGCGCCTCAATTTTTTTTTTTACTTGCACCAATGACCTTAGAATATCGTGACGAAGAACATAACAAAACTTTACTTCTTTTCGTAAATGCCCGAAAATGGCCTAATATTACGTAAATGGCAAAAGATAAAGTAACACACATAAACATTACAAAGAACGCCTCAATTTTTTTTTGACTTGCACCAATGACCTTAGAATATCGTGACGAATAATAGAACAAAACTTTACCTCTTCTCGTAACTGCCCAAAAATGGCCGAATACTACGTAAATGCCCCAAATTGGCCGAAAAAATACACATAAACAATATAAAAAACGCCTCAAAAAAATTTCGACTTGCACCAATGGCCTTAGAATGTCATGACGAATAACAGAACAAAACTTTACTTCTTTTCGTAGCTACCCGAAAATGGCAGAATATTACGTAAACACCCCAAAATGGCTGAAAAATTAAGAAACACACATAAAAAAAAATAGAAAAAACGCCTCAAAAAAATTCCAACTTGCACCAATGACTATAGAATATCGTGACGAATAACAGAACAAAACTTTACTTCATTTCGTAACTGTCCAAAAATGGCCGAATATTACGCAAATGGCCGAAAAATCAAGAAACACACATAAACAATACAAAAAACACCTCAATTTTTTTTTGACTTTCACCAATGACCTTAGAATATCGTGACGAATAACATAACAAAACTTTACTTCTTTTCGTAACTGCCCAAAAAGGGCTTAATATTACGTAAATGGCCAAAAAATCAATACACACATAAAAATACGCAGAACGCCTCAAAAATATTTTGACTTGCACCAATGACTTTAGAATATCATGACGAATAATAGAACAAAACTTTACTTCTTTTTGTAGCTGCCTAAAAATGGCCGAATATTACGTAAATGCCCCAAAATGGCCGAAAAATCAAGAAACACACAAACAATACAAAAAACGCCTCAAAAAAAGTTCGACTTGCACCAATAACCATAGAATATCATGATGAATAACTGAACAAAACTTTACTTCATTTCATAACTGTCCGAAAATGGAAGAATATTACGTAAATGGCCAAAAAATCAAGAAACACACATAAACAATGCAAAAAACGCCTCAATTGTTTTTTGACTTGCACCAATGACCTTAGAATATCGTGACGAATAACATAACAAAACTTTAATTCTTTTCATAACTGCCCAAAAATGGCCTAATATTACGTAAATGGCCAAAAAATCAACAAACACACATAAAGAATACGCAGAATGCCTCAAAATTATTTCAACTTGCACCAATGAACTAAGAATATCTTGACGAATAAAAGAACAAAATTTTACTTCTTCCGTAACTTCCCGAAAATGGCCAAATATTTCGTAAATGCCCCAAAATGGCTGAAAAAAATCAAGAAACACACATAAACAATACAAAAAACGCCTCAAAAAAATTTCAACTTGCACCAATGACCTTAGAATATCATGAATAATAACAGAACAAAACTTTCCTTCCTTTCATAACTGCCCGAAAATGACCTAATATTACGTAAATGGCCGAAAAATCAAGAAACACACATAATAAATACAAAGAACGCCTCAATATTTTTTGACTTGCACCAATGACCCTAGAATATTGTGACGAATAATAGAACAAAACTTTACTTCTTTTCGTAACTGCTCAAAAATGGCTGAATATTACGTAAATTCACCAAAATGGCCGAAAAAACAAGTAACACACATAAACAATACAAAAAATGCCTCAATTTTTTTTTGACTTGCACCAATTACCGTAGAATACCGTGATGAATAACAGAACAGAACTTTACTTCTCTTCGTAAATGCCCGGAAATGGCCTAATATTACATAAATGACCGAAAAATCAAGAAACACACATAAACACTACAAAGAGTTCCTCAAAAAAAAAATTGACTTGCATCAATGACCTTAGAATATCGTGACGAATAACAGAACAAATCATTACTTCTTTTTGTAACTGCCCGAAAATGGCCGAATATTACGTAAATGCCCCAAAATGGCCGAAAAATTAAGAAACACACAAAAACAATACAAAAAAAATGCCTCAATTTTTTTTTGACTTGTGATATTTAGCGTAATCAATGACACAACTTCCAGTTCGAGTGTCTACGATCGTGCAATAGTATAGTAACCCAACCAAGGGTTGGGGTCGTGTCCCAAGGGAGTGGTTTTGAGAATTAATAGAAAAATAAAATTAGTTATAACTAGTCGTAGCTAAAGATATTAACGATTAAAAACATTGTAAATTAAAGGGGGACACAAGAGTGTCAATTAACAATGGGGTTTTTGTCAAATAGTAAGTAAAAAACAACAAAATTAACAAAGAAACCTAAACAATGAGAGGGGGATTCTTGGGATGTGACCGGAATACGGGTTAATCTAAATTATTAGGTACATGCTTTTGATAGAAAATTTATAAAGTAATAGTGACTAGCCTAAGCTTTATGTGGGAAAAGTACTCTCTCGAGCAACTTACCCCGTTTCAAATGGGTTCCTCTCGGACACCCACTTGCCGCATGAAGACCAGCCTACGCCTTACCCCACTCAATCTCTCAAGCTGAGTGTTATGATATGGGACTAAGGTTCACTCTCTCGAGCTGAACCTCATGTCGACCCACTCCTTAGGCCATCAATCTAGTGGTCTTGGTTTCGCGACTTCTCTCTCGAGCAAGCCGAAAACACATGAATAAACTTGTATTTGCAACTACAAATTTAATAAATTCGTCCACAACTACTAGACAAAATCACCATTAAACTACATCTAATCTATCAGCAAGCAAGACCCAACAACAATCTTAACCCATATTCGCTAAATCACACCCCAAGAATTGAGGTTTTTAACCACACATCAAGAGATATAAATTTATACCTAAATGAGGTTGCATTCAAATGGGTATGAAGATTTAAGTCTTTTTACAGGCCAAGAATGAAGAATCCAAGGGACACAAGTCCAAATCTTTGGAGATGAAACCCTCTTCTTCTTAAAGCTTTCAAAACCCTCTCAAACTCGGAGCAAAAATAAAAAGTACTAAAAATTATATTAATTGTTCCATACTTCAAAATATCATCCTAAACTACGACTCTCAACGAGTATTTACATCTTTTAAAAATTTGTGCTGCAGCGGATCATTCGACGACATTAGTCGGAATCGCCGATCAACTCGATGATTCGCCATTTGGTGTAGT